>JADBJO010000197.1:447500-467500 GCA_016801955.1 Conus betulinus
AACTAGGGGATATATGGTACACTGTCACACTTCCTCATGTAAAAACTAGGGGATATAATGGTACACTGTCACATTTCCTCGTGTAAAAAACTAGGGGTTATATGGTACACTGTCACACTTCCTCATGTAAAAACTAGGGGATATAATGGTATACTGTCACATTTCCTCGTGTAAAAAGTAGGGGATATATGGTACACTGTCACATTTCCTCATGTAAAAGCTAGGGGATATAATGGAACACTGTCACATTTCCTCATGTAAAAACTAGGGGATATATGGTACACTGTCACACTTCCTCATGTAAAAGCTAGGGGATATATGGTACACTGTCACATTTCCTCGTGTAAAAACTAGGGGATATATGGTACACTGTCACATTTTCTCATGTATCCAAACGAAGTATGACGCATTATGCAAACCTAACAGATGCTGATTTAAAGATATATAGAATAACTTTGTTTTCTTTTTAAAGTATGAGCAAAGAAAATAACTTTCGTTACCATAGCACACAAAAAAAAAGTTTTAAAAAAGCTAAGAGAGACAGGCCTACGTCAAATGCTATATCAAGAGAGAAAGAAAGCGAAAGAGAGAGAGAGACGGGGGGGGGGGGGGGGGGGGGGGGGGGGGGGGGGGGGGGAGGGAAGAGAGAGAGGAAGGGAGGTGGGGGAAGACACACAGAGACAGACAGACAGACAGACAGACAGACAGAGGGAGAGAGAGAGAAATAAAACACACTTTACATGAAAATGTTCTAACTAATCTGCGAACAAAATTAATGTTAAAATCCTCGCTGCCTCTGTTGTCGCTGATTGAGATGACCGAAGCGGAGAATCGAATCAGCTTGCTTAAGTCACCAACGACTGGCGAAGTTAAACGAGCGGTCGCCGAGGCAAAACTGTGGCAGAGAGAGAGCCAGGTCCTGGACCAAAAGTACAACTTGGCCAATTCTGAAATATGCAATGCATGGACGCAAGCGCGCGGGAGCGCTTGCTGCTATAGTTAGACTGGTACGAGCACGATCATCCTTGTATGCGCGTGTGCCTCTCTCCCCTGTCTCTTCACCCTCATCCCCAACTCCACTACCTAATTCCCAGGAAAGAGACGCAATCCATGCTACATGTGTTGTACATGATATATTTCCGTTTAAATGTAGGTCATCTTAACCACGACTCCTCTGCCAACTGGGAGGCTGCGGATCAATACCCTGCCTTGGCAAATAAGTAGACCCCCCCCCCCCCCTCCCCGACCCCTTCTCTCACAAATTTTTTTCCCCCACCCCCTCCTCCTCCCGATCCCCTCCCTTTCTCCATCCCATCCCCTCCTCACCACCACGGGGGGAGGGGGGGGGGAGAGGGAGGGAGAGAGAGAGAGAGAGAGAGAGAGAGAGAGAGAGAGAGAGACAGAGACAGACAGACAGACAGACAGACAGACAGACAGACAGAGACAGAACACATATGCACTATTTTTCGGGGGTTGGAGAGCAGGAGTAAAACTAAATTATTGTATTTTTTAATGTATCAGCAAGGCAGTTGATGTTTTTCTACTGGTAGAGGGCATAAATCGGTATCGGGATCTCTCTGATTATAAACTGCACACGAAAATCGGTTTTAGTTACAGTCGCGGATCATTTTTTGCCTATCATCGTTTTCAATTAAAAAAAAAATCATACAGAAACTGTGTTAAGCAAGGTGAAAGATGCCATTTTCTGTCTGGGTAAGCATTCACGTCGCGTGTGTTCTTATACAGTTCGTGCATCAGGAGTTGAAGTGGGCCATTTTTTCTCCGTTGACATTGCTGGATGATATTCTTCGTGTATCACATTCTCGCGAGTCTCGTTCGTGCGTTTATTTGTGGGTCTTGTCTATGTATGCGAGCGAATACCTTTCAGGTGGGCAAAAATACTCCCGCGTACATGTCGCCAACGCCGAACTAACTCTCTCCACACTGGAAGTATTCATCCATTCCACGTCAACTGTAGCCTACTCCAGGTGAACTCGACTTGCTAAAAATACTCCAGGTCAACTCTGCTTGCTAAAAATGTGCCACGCAGGTGCGCGCCCCGACACCTTTGCCTGTCTACCTCACTCACTCGCACACACGCACGCACCCTCCCACCCACCCTCGACACCCCCACCCACTCCCCGACCCCACCCCCACCCCCCCCCCCCCCACCCTCACACACACACACACACACACCAAACGTACACAACTGCCAACTACTTTATGAACATTTCAAACGCATTTACAAAAAAGTTATAATTTACGGAAAGAACGCAGAGTTTAGATATTCCATTTTGACACGAAATCCCATTATTGATGAGAAACCACACTGTTCTATAAACAAATTTTCTTGACATTTCAAAATCAGATTTTTCGGAAATCTATCCTAGAAATCTTGATTTTAACTCTAGAAATGCACTGTTTAGCATGTCCACTTTTTTTTTTTTTTTTTTTTTTGATTTACGAGGGGAAGAAAATAAATCTTTTCGGGCGTTTGACCGATTGGTAAATCAACTTTTTAGATTAGAAAAAAAACTCTCTCTCTCTCTCTCTCTCTCTCTCTCTCTCTCTCTCTCTCTCTCTCTCTCTCTCTTTCTCTCTCTCTCTCTCTCTCGCCTAAAGCACTTTCAGTATCTCGGCAGGTTTACCAATAGTTCTTGTCTTGATTTCATAATTATTCAACCACTTTTCTAACACGAGGCGTTTGAAAAAAATATGACGGAAATTACAGAGGTACATTTTAGCCTTTCTTTATCCAAGGACCGGGCAACGGAGGTTTTGTTGTTGATGTTGTTGTTGTTGTTGTTGTTGTTGTTGTTTTCCAGTTTGTCGGCAATATCCTAGAGTTGAACATTTCAAAGAGCTTCAATGATTCCATTAAAAAAAAAAAAAAAAAGACAGAAAAAGAAAAAAGAAAGAAAGAAAAGAAAAGAAACAAACCAAAGGTCTCGAGATGTAACCATTCTAAACCTATAGCAATCTCCAGTGGCTTTCATATATATGACAAAATGACTTCAACATGAAATTCTTGTGTTGTTAATTAAGTTTGTACTCACGAATTAAATGGCGGTGGCGTTTATTTGTATTGGACGTGCTGGGTTTCAAGTCACTATGTGTTCACGACATTTCTGAGATGCCCATGTGAGCACAGCAAAGAGAAAGAGAAGTAAACAGAGTGGCAGGGAAAAAAATAAATAACCAAGATAGAGAAACCGAAGTACATTGAAGAATATAGTTTAGAACTTGAGAAATTCGAATACAAATACAAATCTAAATTTTGATGTGCAAGAACGCGATGAGCACATATACTATTAAACATAGGAATGGGGAGAGGTGGAGGGGGTATAGACCAAAAACGGAGAGACAGAGACAAGGAAAAGCTGAGAAATAGACAGACAGGCAGACGAACAGAAACGAGTTCTTTATTTTCGAGGACAGTAGATAAGCACATACTTTTTTTTCATCCAGTCTTCGCTGTATACAGGGACTACACGACTGAAAAGAATTAATTTAATTTTTTCAATTAAAGCATTCAAATAAAGTGAACAAAAAGAACAAAAGTACGGACGACAGAACCAAATACCATCATAAATTAAAAGAAATGAAAGAAAATTAAAACATTTTAATGTTAGTGAGAAAAAAAAAATTAATTAGAATTTAATACTAGATGCAAAGGTATTTTGAGTAATTATGGTAAGGCTATATACATAGGATGGGATGGGGAGGGAGAGAGAGAGAGAGAGAGAGAGAGAGAGAGAGAGAGAGAGAGAGAGAGAGAGAGAGAGAGAGAGAGAGAGAGAGAGAGAGAGAGAGAGAGAGAGAGAGATATACACAACACAATAGTAGGTCTACATATATTAGTGTACAAGATACATAAAAAAGGGTTAAGTCCATTAGGATGGTTCGGTATTTTGAGATGTTGGTTCTTGGTATTGTTCATACATTTATAACAAAAATGGTTCGGTAATTTTTTTTTAATGTTATTATGCAATAAATTCTCTGATGGACTGTGGTAGAGAGTTCCACAAAGCCGAGCCCGAATATGTTAGGCTTGATCTCAATAGGTCAATTCTGATGAATGGGATACAGATTTTGTGCGAGTTTTTCAACAACATTTTAGAGAATCGGCTCATTAAAGTTGATGGCGCATTCCCCGTCACAATCTTGTGCATCATGAGCCCTTTGTTGTATTCGAGTGTCTGGCTTGAAAGAAGAATTTGAAAAATTGATAGTCTGAGTTTTTGAGGCTCGTTTTCTTCATGATTCATTTGAGTGCTCTTTTGTGTATGCTCAACAAAGGCTTCAGTATCTTCGTACTTGCAGAATTTCATTACGTCGATGCACAACCTACAGGAGACTGAATGTGAGCTTCATGAATGTTGAACTGAATGAAAGTTTAAAAAAAAAAAAAAAATTAAAAAAGTGATTTGGGAAAGCTGACAGACTCAGAGAAAGTCTTTTGAATAATAAAGTTACGTGAAGATTGCGGCTGAGATCGTCATCAAATATTGTTCCTAAGACTTGATCCTACGTCCCAAGCAGAAGGCGCTTGACGAGAAACAGAGCGCTCTCTGAAAGGTCTGGATACGGACACCAGGGACCTGGAGGAGTTGAGCACCAGCTATGGAGCGCACCGGCCCGACATGAGTGGACAGCCGGAGAAGATCAGGTCAGACTGACGGAAGCTGACTATTCAGAGGCTTGAAACTGAGCACTGACAGGTTACATCTACTGGCTTTTGAACAAGAAGCCAGTGAAGAGACGAAGGAGAGCAGCAACAGGAGTCAGTGTAGAACGTCCGAAAACTAAGTCTGGCTGCACTCAACCGTACTGTCTGCAACTGATGCATCCAATATTTCCGACAGCTAGCACGAGGAGAATTACAGTACTCTAGCTGTGACAGAAGAAAATTGTACTATACGTAAGTCTGGCGGCCATTTTTTTTTCGGGTGCCGAATACATGGGAAGATAATGACTTTACGTTCTTTGTTCGTACTGTCCTAAATGTTATTGTTTTTTGCCTGAAGAAGACCAAAGAAGTCGAAATGCATTGTGTCTTGTCCTGTGCTTTGTTTGTCTGTGTCCTTGGCGGTAACTATCCCCCTCTCTTTCTAATTTTGCTTCATTTTCCGTCCTCAGTCACTCCATTTTGAAAAACACAGAGTTGTTCAGTATCATCTTTCAGCGGATGCGGCCAACACCTTAATGTATGTACATATAATTTATAAAGAGAGGGGGTTAGTTACCGCCAAGGACATAGACAAAGCACAAAATGGCCGCCAGACGGCCATTTTGTTTGGATGTCGAATACATGGGAAGATAAATGACTTTACGTTCTTTGTTCGTACTGTCCTAAATGTTATTTGTTTTTGCCTGAAGAAGACCCAAGAGGTCGAAATGCATTGTGTCTTGTCCTGTGCTTTGTCGATGTCCTTGGCGGTAACTATCCCCCTATCTTTCTAAACTTAACGTGGTGAATGTCCAGGCACCACACGCTATAGATGGAAGAGATCTACAGCAGGAATGACTCCGTCTCATCCAGTGTAACACCAATGTTACGTGGATCAAACTTACATGGATGAATGCAGCAGTTGTCCAGCTGGTCGAATGTTGGAACTGACTTAGAGTCGAACCCCTTTGTTTTCCGTGGGAAACCATTTCTGTATGGAACTGACTCAGAGAAAAGAACCCCTTTGTTTTCCGTGAAAACCATTTCTGTATGAACCGACTTTCTGTGTGGAACTGACGTAGAGAAAAGAACCCCTTTGTTTTCCTGTGAAAACCATTTCTGTATGGAACTCGACTTTCTGTGTGGAATTTCTGTATGGAACTGACTCAGGAAAAGAACCCTTTGTTTTCCGTGGAAACCATTTCTGTATGGAACTGACTTCTGTGTGGAACTTAGAGAGAAAAGAACCCTTTGTTTTCCGTGGAAACCATTTCTGTGTGTGAACTGACTTTCTGTGTGACTACGTAGAGGGGCGGACCCCCTGGTTTTCCATGGAAATCTGTTTCCATGGAAATCATTTCTGTGTGGAACTGACTTAGAGGGCGGACCCCCTCTGTCTGTCTTCCTGTGGGAAATGATTTCTGTGTGGAACTGACTTTAGAGGGCGGACCCCCTCTGCTTTCCAAGGAAACCATTTGTTTCTTGTCATTATTAAATTGGAGCTTATTGTATGTCCTCCATGCTTCAATATCAGAAATGCACACTTGTAGATGAATGGTAGCCGGTATGGTTTACAGAGTTGCTTATCATCAGAGAAACTATGGTAGCCAAAGTGTGCTGACAGACAATGTCAGAAATAGGCTGAGTACAAAGGACAATGAGAGTGGGGCCTAGAGAACAGTCTTTGTGGAACTCCAAACAGCAAATCTGCATTAGAAAAGTTACAGCCATTAATAGAACCAACCTGAGAACGACTAGAAAGGTGAGAATGGCACCAGGAGAGTGCATTTCCAGAAATGTCAACAGTCAGTTGGAGACGAGATAGAGAAGCAGCATATTCTGCGGTGCTGCCGGTAGACCTAGGGAGAAAAATATGACCACCGTCAAGGGCAATAAGCATGTCACTGGCTGTTTTCACGAGTGCTGGTTTCACTGCCATGTGCGGGGCGATGGGCACATTGTCAAGAGTTGAGCAACTTACTGCGGTGGAGATCATCAGAAAGCAGATGGAATGCTATCTCCGCGACAGTCTTAGAGAGAAAAGCTAAGTTAAAAAAAACAATCTATAGTTCGTTTTTTTTTCCCCCTTTGTTTTCAGCATCCAAAGACAGTTTGCTTTTTTCCACTGAGGTTTAACTAATGCAGATTTAAACTCAGATGAAAAACAACCAGACGTAGAGGAATCAATTAATACGATTCTAATATTTCTGATTCTTGTACAACTACTACCACTTCAGCAACTACTACCACTACTACTACTACTAAAAAAAAAATAATGATATTAATAACATGATTACTACTACTATTTTGATGATGATGATGCTGATGATGATGATGATGATGATGATGATGATAAGCACTTAAAAGAAGCATATGCAACGCTGCGCGAGGTCGACTTCTCAAAACACCAGGACATTCAGTGCAGCCCAAAGAGCCCCAAGGGCTTGTAGCCTGTCCAGTCCTAAGCCAAAACGTATCGTAAGTACAAACACGGAACATGGAAACCTCGTCACTGGCAGCAAATTCCGCAACTTAACGATTACGTAACAAGTAACAAATCCTCAAAATGAACTTATTAATCTTAGTTCATTACTTTCATTTCATCAAAATCCTGACGCCAAATTAAGGTGAAAATTTTACTGAAAAGCAGCCCGGCTTAAATGTTTTTAAGCCGTATGTGATAATCATTTAATCTGAGGGGGGAAAATCTGTCGAGTTTCGAAAGCATCAATTTTTTTTTAAACAATCATTCATCATAAAAAAATAATAAATGAATAAATAGATAAAAATAAATAAATAAAAACACCGTTGCGGCTCTTCGAAATCACTTTTTTTGGTTTCATTTTTCTTGTTTTTCAGTGGTGGCGTTGGGACACAGTTTTGTTTGTTTGTTTGTTTTGTTTTTGTTGTTGTTGTTTCTTTATTAAGAGAACTAAATCCCTTGGAAAAAAAGTTTTTCTTCAATTTACAGAACTAAATTCATCGAGGGAAAAAAAACGTTTAACGTTTACGTTATTCTCTTTCTTCGAAAAAGAAAACCTTTTTTTTGAATTTAAGCTGTTATAAAACTATTTGTCAAAGGATAAGGGAAGGGCAAATTAATGAGGTCTCATGATTCAAGGCTATTAAGAAGTATCACACGCATTAAACGGCATTCGTGACAATTCTTTTAAGCTGCTTTACCACAGAATCGACAGTGACACTAGGAGCTGGTGGTATATCTTAAAATCTTTGTCATCCCTGGGACTGTCAGTCTATGATGGAAGAAATGCAAGAACATTTAAAATGATATTTGGCGATATGTGCGAGTGTATGTATGCATGGATGCAAATATTTCAGACGTGTTAATCCCCACTTCCACCCACCCATCCCCAAAAAATCAATTTGAAGAATAACAAATAATTTGAAGAACCATTTGCATTCTTTGGCTTTTCTCATCTACTTTTCTTGTTGGACTTGCTGTTGTTTGTTGTTATCCATCACACAATAACATAAACATATTTTTTCCTTTTCTTTTTTATGTTCTGTCCGTCTCTCTCTCTCTCTCTCTCTCTCTCTCTCTCTCTCTCTCTCTCTCTCTCTCTCTCTCTGATTCAGAAGAGACGAACGAAATCGAAGGGGGAAAAAAAAACAAAAAGGAGGTTCCCACAAAGCTTTCAGCCTTTGCCATTTATTTTTATTATCATTATAATGAATACTTATATAGCGTCTATTCTCGGCTAGAGACCAAGCTCTAAGCGCTTTACAATCCTCACTCGTGCGCGGGAGTGTGTGTGTGTGTGTGTGTGTGTGTGTGTGTGTGTGTGTGTGTGTGTGTGTACGCGCGCGCGCACGCGCGCATATATATATATATGTGTGTGTGTGTGTGTGTGTGTGTGTGTGTGTGTGTGTGTGTGTGTGTGTGTGTGAGACAGAGAGAGACAGACAGACTGACTGACAAAGAGAGAGAGACACAGACAGACAGACAGACAGACAGACAGACAGACAGGCAGACAGAGATCCTGTCAAAGGAAAAAAAAAACAACTGCACACAATATTCACAGCAAGCATTTCCTAACACCACATGTACACTCAAAACCCTGTACGGCCTACAGACCTAGGCCGCGTCACATGTAACACTCAAAAACCCTTTACGGCCTATAGACCTAGGCCGCGTCACATGTAACACTCAAAAAACCCTTTACGGCCTATAGACCTACCCTTTACGGGACCCGCGCCACATTTAACACTCAAAACCCTTTACAGCCTATAGACCTAGGCCGCCCCATTTGACACTCATTTACACTACTCAGGCCGCCCCAAACACCAAAACCCTTCCGGCCTATAGACTTAGGCCGCGCCACATGTAGCACTCAAAACCCGATTCTGCCTAACAGTCTGTGCTTGAGTGGGTGAATGAATAATAAACGCTTCTCAAAATGAACCATCAACAGCTTGCTGATGGCTCGTTTATCTTCCCTTAATTCTTCAAGCTAAGACATAAGAGCAAGTTTTGTTTATAACTGATTATATATATATATATATATATATATATATATATATATATATATATATATATATATATATATATATAAGACACCAAAGCAATCACACACACACACACACACACACACACACACACACACACACACACACATGTGCGCGCGCGCGCACCCTCGCCCGTATACACGCTCGCCCGCGTGAGCATACACTCACACATGCGTGCATGCACGCGCGCACACACACAAAATACGTACGCACATATTACCCTCTCCACCCCACCACCACTACCACCCTTCCCCCTCTTTCCGAAAAAAAAAAAAATAATAATAAAACTGCAACTTTCACTCTATCGATTTCATCACTCGTTACAATTATACTTTAGGTAGTCCTGTGATCTTCTCATTTACAATTTACAAATCCCTATAGGCCTCAGTCGTTAAAAAAAAAAAAAAAAAAAAAAAGTCCCGGACGTTTATTTCGTCATTTCCTGTGCAACCTCTCAAGTAATATGGCTCACTGGCGGGATCTCGAAACTGTACAACGAGTTCTTGCGCTTAAAAAAAAAATTAAAAAAAAACAAAACAAAACAAAAAACGCTGGATTTGTGCTGCAGATTTGTTGTTTAAATCTATTGAATGACCAACGCCAGTTCTGTTATTTCATTGTTGCTATACTATGTTCGTGAAATCACACACACACACACACACAGAGAGAGGCACTGGCACACACACACACTCACTCTCTCTCTCTCTCTCTCTCTCTCTCTCTCTCTCTCTCTCTCTCTTCCCTCCACCCTTTCCCGTTTTCTTTCGATCCATGACAAAATTGCTTGGCCCCAATACTGCTTTCCTCTTACTTTCTGCTTCTTTAATAACACTGAACAGGCTGACCTGATTTAGAGCGTTTTCAACACTATGAATAAAAGTGTGGACCCATGGTGAGAATCAGACAGACACGCCTGACGAAGCGACGGGCAGACGACTTTTGACTGTTGCACCACGCACACTAACAGCGATTGCATGAATCAGTCAAAACGATCTGGCTTGGGGGAAAAAAAAAATCACAGTTCTCTTCATTGGGGAGTGCAGGTCTTTTCTTCTTCAGATTTACTCTATAATCAACAATTTTTCCCCCTAGTTTGACTATGATTTTTTTTTAACAAGAATATATCCAAAACTTTAACCCCCCCCCCCCCAAAAAAAATATACACACACACACACACACACACACACACACACACACACACACACACACACATATATATATATATATATATATAAGTTTAAACGGATGAGTCTAGAATACGTCAGATATTAACAGCTAGCATACAACAGGCACTTAAAAGTCAAGGTGAAATGAAAATGGACGGGGGGGGGGGGGGGGGGGGGGGGGGGGGGGGGGGGAGCTTTAACCGAAAAACCCATGAAGCTGAATACACGTTGTTTAAAAAACAACCGAGAAGAAAAAAAATTTCAAAACACCAAAATACAACTCCCATTGACTAACTAAACGAGATTTCATTATTATCAGTCTGTTTTTTGTTAATTCTGACATTTCTGAATTTCACTGCAACTATGAATGTAGAACATGGACCATGTACGCGAACAGTAGCCCACGACACTACGAAGACATTTTGACAAGCTGAGCTATAGCCGCCCCCAATCACAGAATATTTACAGCACGGAACTCAGACCGCGAGTGTGAAGAGTCCGGTCGATGTCAGGAAATATTTGTGACACTGGGACAAACTGTTGTAAGTAGGGCAGGCTTGGCTTAATGCACAAAATGTACAACCAATCCAAGTGGACACTGTCATCATCATGTTTTTATTGGACTTCTTCTTCTTCTTCTTCTTCTTCTTCTTTCACTGTCAGCCTTACACACAAACACGCACACAACTATTCTACATACACTCCCCACCCCAACTTAAGATCAGAACAAGCGGTTTGTCTGGTCTCCAAGCTTTGGGGAACACTGTGCTGTAAAAGTGGAGAAGTTGTGTCCTAAGACCCTACTGACCTGACTGCGGGCAAACACAGCCACGCACACTCAACAGAATGCGCTTGTAGGTCACGTTGACCCCTTTCGCCTTCGATGTGCAATACACCCCAAACCAGCGTGAGCCGTTAAAGCCTTGCAGGATAACTGTCCCGAAACAGGATCTTCACACCCAGTTCTGCACGAAATTCAATCGATACAACTACATAAAATACGCCGCGAACACGCTAAACGAATGACGAAACACACCACTGTCAAGCGAGGCGAACAATCTAGACCAGTGCCGTCGTTAAGTACATCGGCACACAAAAGACTGGCGGCCTACTCTGGGCAAAACTCACAGGGGAACAGACACAAACACCCTCACCCAGAACTGCACACGTTTGAGCACAAGTACCTTGCAGGATGCAGACTCCAATGTTGACGGCCAGCCAAGTTTGTGTGACATACTCCACCTTGACTGAACACTACTGACCCAATTTGTTTGCAGCGTGACCCGAATTTTCCAGACAAGTGCCACACTGTGTCGCCAAGCGCGTTGGTTGTACGTCACGCTTGCTGCTCTCACTGACTACGGTTAGCGCAGTACACATCGCATGCAGGGCAATCCACGCGGAATCACAGCAACGTGCAGCAGTGACTGCACTTTCAGACGCAATCGAGCCAGTGACCCAGTTGAACGAAGCAGAATGTAAGGCAAATCAGACTGCGTTCCGAGCGAAAACGTTGCAATCGTCACCACGGCATTGTTCACACGTTGTTGACGGTAGCAGGCGATTGAAATTTTAGCAAGCCACATGCAAGCATCCCCTCGTTCCTTCGCTTTACTGTCTGTATACTTACTTTGTAAAACAAGGGTTTCAGTTCCTCCCGTAGCTGACCGACTTTTTTTTTTTTTTACTCATTTCCAAGTGACCCACTTCTGCTCTCACATGGCCAACAATTTCCCAGCATTCATAGAAGAAAATGGCAGGACTGGAGAAGCTGTGTAGTGACTTAGCAAACTGCAAATTCAAACGGGAAGAGAGAGGATTTGAAACTGTCTTCGGTTGAATTCCATTTCAGTAAAGTAGACATACGCACGCATGGCAATAGGTACATAAACGCTCAAAATTCTGCCGTAGGACATTTCATAAATTATCGTGTAGATTGTGTTTATCGATGTAGTCCACATGACCAGTAGACAAATGCGCACCAGATCGACGAGACATGGCGCGTACAAGCACGCACATGTGAAGGGCAAATGCTAGTGTTGATGTGTCTGCAGCCAGTCTCTCTCTCTCTCTCTCTCTCTCTCTCTCTCTCTCTGTATGCATGCATGACAAGGACCGCGATTGTAAGACTAGGCTTTGGCCTAAAATCTTCATCCTTGTATTAAAGGTCAATCAATCAATCTCTGTCCGGCCGTGAGTGCGCATGTGTGTGCTCGACCAAATTGCTGTTTTTCGATCATTCTGGTATGGGGACTCTGCTAGGGCAAACTCACACTGGGCCTTTCCAATAACAGACACAAAAGATGAAACATGTCAACTGAGATGAGACTGAATCTCAGGGTCTCCAGCATATACTGTAGACGTGTGTGCGCTGGTGCGTGTTCATCAGTGGAGTGATGCCAGCATGTTTGTATCCATGGACATCATGAGTGTGCAAACGTTGTGTGTGGGAGAGAGAGTGTAGTGTGTGTGTGTGCGTGTGTGTGTGTTCATCAGTGGGGTAATGCCAGCGTGTTAATTAGAGAGTCCACAGACGTGTGTGGAAGCGTTGGTGTGTGTGTGTGTGAGAGAGAGAGAGTGTGTAAGTGTGCGCGTGTGTGTGTGTGCGTGGGATTTTGAGGGGGAGTTGTTGTTATGTGTGTGTGTGCGCGCGAGTGTGCGTGTGCACTTATATGCTGTATTTGATGTTCTTGTTCCTAAGTCATCTTCTAAACATTCACGCACGCAGTCACAACACACACACGCGCGCGCGTGCGCGCACACACACACACACACACACATACACGCGCGCGCGCACTCACACACACACACACACACACACACACACACACACACACACACGAACGTGTGCGCGTACGTTCGCTCACTCTTACCCACACACATGTACACGTGTGCATGTGCATGTCCACACCGACACACGCGGGTGCACACACGCATACACATAAGCGCACAAATGCATGCGCACACGCCCACATACAAAGACACACACATACAGATATGTACACATATAGCCTATCTGCACATACGACTGCTCACACAAAACCCACAAATCACACACACACACACACACACACACACACACACACACACGCACATGCACATGCACTTCTGCACACACGCACACTCATGCGCACATGCATGCAGGCGCGCGCACACACAAGGAAGGGGGGGGGGGGAGTGTGTGTGTGTGTGCATGTGAGTGTGTGTTGGGGGGGGGGGGGGGGGGGGGAGATGTTGGATTTCAGCACTTTGAAGTCAGCTTGATGACATGTTCGGGCTTTGATGCCTGGCCAGACATCATGATGGGACCAGAGAAAGACGTCAACAGCATGAACACTTGGCCAGGATCCGCTAGCGGAAGTTTTGACAAATCAAATCACAGTAAAAGGCCAAAGAAATGACAAATCAAATCACAGTAAAAGGCCAAAGAAATGACAAATCAAATCACAGTAAAAGGCCAAAGAAATGACAAATCAAATCACAGTAAAAGGCCAAAGAAATGACAAATCAAATCACAGTAAAAGGCCAAAGAAATGACAAACAAAATCAAATTAAAGTGTCAAACTGGATTGCAGACTTAACGGCCGGAGAAACCTGTCTTTTAGTTATAGCCCACAAATCTGACACACATCCAATGTTGATGAGGCACACTGCCCCCGCACGATGGAATTTAACCTTACGGGCATAGGCCTATGGCCTGTATCATATTCCACTCCAAATTTCTCAGCAGATTCGTGCAAATCTCCAGAATAGCAGCACTGGAGGCACGGGGGGGGGGGGGGGGGGGGGGGGGGGGGGTCTGAATTTGGGTTAAAACAGGAACAGTATCATGTGTGTGGACATAGCCTACATGTTAGCCAGCGGACCATACCACGTATGTATATGGGTGGTTATTGGCTCAGTGTCAATGGCACATGATCAGACCAAAGACTGTACGCCCTACGGAGGGCGAACTATCTTTGATCAGACCTTTACAATTTCATCTCGATGTGTGCACTTTTAAACTATGAGCGTCAGAACAGTATGTGTGTGTGTAATTCTGCGTATGCCAGTGCTTGCATGCAACAGTGGTGTGTGGTAGTGCTCGCGCATAATTATGTGCTTGGGTGAGCGGAGTGAGCAGCGCACATGTCGTCACGTGACTTGATCAGCGCCACGAGCCGAGCACAAGTGTGTGTGTGTGTGTGTGTGTGTGTGTGTGTTGAATAAGCAGATTATAGGATAACAAATGGGGGTTGTTGAAAAAAAAAGTCTGTGTCTAGCTGTCACATGGGGGGGGGGGGGGGGGGGGGGGGGCTACGTGTGTGTGTGTGTGTGTGTGTGTGTGTGTGTGTGTTTGTGTGTGTGTGTGTGTGTGTGCCGGTAGGCGTATTTTGTAGTTTGAGTGTAAAGCAAGGCATGCATGATAAGCGAATCAGAACATTATCTGGATGACAAATAAGGAAGATTATATTTATTATCTGTCCATACGGACGCCAAGCTTTTGCACGTAAAAGTCAGTGTCTATTGAATTTCAGTCTACGTTCTTCATTGAATATTACTTGTAAAAAACAAAACAAAACAAAACCTGACTGTATCTTTTAGTGAATACATATATCACCTGTTATCTTTCTATTCTCATCACCAAATCGGCACTACGCCCGAAGCGGTCAGGTTAACCTTACACACACACACACACACACACACACACACACACACACACACACACACACACACACACACACACGCACGCCCCCGCGCGCGCTCACACACACACACACACACACACACACACACACACACACACACACACACACACGCGCGCGCGCGCGCATTGTTGAATCTCAACAAATGAGAAAATTGATCAAGCTGCTCGGAGAGTAACTCGCAGAGTCGAAGGCACGACTGCACTGACCATGCCGTTAGACCTACCAGAATGTTATACTTTGATAAATAAAGCATCCTTTAACAGTTTCAAGAGGTTATTGAAAGACACAGATAGTAACTACTATCACAGTTGTTTACAATCAAATCCTCACATCCACCCCAAGACTCACTAAGACAAATTCCAAAGTGCGATATCTAGAGAGGCAGTAACCTTAATTCATAGGATGCGTTTAAATTCACTTCGAACCAAATACCGCAAAAATGTTAAATGCGTGTGTGGGGAAACTCTTAGTGTAAGTCATCTATTACCAGATTGTCCAAGAGCAAAGAATACAGCGCACAAGGCTGGTACCTAATATTTCACATGATAGATCGACACCACTGACATGACCTAAAATGTTCAATAATTATGCTTTACTTTTTTCGTTATGCCCACATCTGTTACGCTATCCAGTAGCAATGTATCTTTAACTTTCAACAACCCCTCATTTACAAACAGAAATTTACTTACACACACATGTGCGCGCACGCACGCGCGCGCACACACACACACACACACACACACACACACACACACACACGTGGTCGTGCCCAGGACAGGGGGTACGCTGGCGGATTTTTGTTGATGGCCTTTGCTCCAGTGGGAGCTGATGGCTTGAATTGAACTGAGCTGTGTACATCATAACATACATACATACTGAGTGCGCATGCCCTCACACACACACACACACACACACACACACACACACACACACACATACTATAAAATGCATATGGCTATACACGCCAAACGTACATATGCGTGTATGCACCTTTTACATGAGAGGGGAACTATTTGATTTCAAAATGAAAAGGGACAAGGATGGTGACAACGACGGACAAGCATAGGCTAAAAAAAATTCCACTACATTTTGTACTGTTTATACAATAACTTTAGTTTTTTCAGCAACTTATTTCCTTACCACACTTCCTTATGTTTTACTTTTCTACCCTTCCCTGGCTGCTTTGGGGTGCTGCTGGATTTGATTTTTGAACCCTTGGTGGTGGGAACACCGCAGAATTATAGACTGTGGCGTATCTCCATTCGATGCCAAGGGAGGTCAGACACAGTCAGCTTTGTCTCCCTGCAGAGCAGGCAATATGAATGGTATCTGTCTTCAACATGGATCACGATGGTTCATAAAAGCTGCTAGTAAGAGCTTTGACGTTAATGATATATTACTGCTATGTAGTGGATCGGCTCAACATACACATACACCATTCACAACTTTTTAAAAAAAACAAATTAAACTCTCGCCATATCATCTAAACTGCATATGACAACAAGTACTATCTGACTACACACCAAAGTCAAATAGATTTATAATTCCACCCTATGATTTCATAAACAACACAACAACAATACGACAGAAGTTCACATCTTTATTGACGCATCAAGAACACCTTTCACATACACATTTCCATGTACAATTGAATTTCCCTTAGTAGCCCATCTAAATAAGTCTTTCTCCACAACCAACATTCTTCGATGGATAATTTTTCTCAAACTGTCATAGCTATTTTTAAATGACATTTCCCTTTCAGCACAAAAAATACCTACAGTCGTCAGATACATCCTCTCAATGGAACCATGACCTGAAAGTTCCGTGAATCACACTACGTTATCTTTCCACAAGTTTCACACCAACTTACCCAGTCTCCTCTTGCGCATCTTCAGTCTTGACCTGGCTCACAGATAGATAGTCTCACCTTTTCTCCACATTCACCTTCCCGCGTCAGTTCTCCTTCTTTTTCTTCTTCTTTCCCTTTTTCTTCGTCTTTGTCCTTTTCCTCTTTGACTTCTTTTTGTTCTTATTCTCCTTTTCCCTCGCACACAAGCTAACTTGCTTTTTTTTTTTTTTTATTCCCCCTTTCTATCTGAACTCTACTCACCCCAATTAAGGGCATAGTTGCAACAGTCAAACAAATTATATGCAAAACATACAGATCCAGTGAACTCTATTGCCTGTCCACTTACTAACAAATTTTGTAATTATGTGTTCACCGTCATTAACCCTTTATCTTCCTTTACCTTAACTCTTTCTGTTCTATACATACTGCGTTCCCATCGCATGACAATAGCCCTTATTTTTTGTTTTCGTATTCTTTCTTCTTCCCCCCCCCCCCCCCCCCCCCCCCCCCCTTTTTTTTTTTTCCTTTCTATTTTTAAAATCTTTGCCAGATCGTTGCTGTAATGACGGAAGTACTGTTAGCCCGCATTTGTTTTCCCAAACGACTACATTGTTCAATATAACACTGTTTGGTCAATCAGTGGGAGACTGCATCTCTTAGGAGATCCCAGTAAAGGCTGCTCTGCACAATTTTCAGCTGCTGACAATGCTTGGTTGTGTTAAACAGCAAAGCTGACCACTCGGACTGTTGGTCACCTTTTGACCCCACTTGCATCCTTAAATGGACCCTCAACCATAGACTCAAAGCTTTTCCCCTACATTTTATGCTGTTTAGAACATGATTCCAGTTTCCTTACCACACTTTCTTTCTGTTTTCTTTCTCTACCTTTCGCTGGCTGCTTTGGGGTGTCGTTGGATTTGTTGTTGCTGTTGTTGTTGTTGTCGTACCCTGGCTAAAAGACTCCAGGGATCATGCAAACAGCCGAAGTACTTGAACACTATGGTACAAGTGCATCAGCTGGGGATGGGGAATTACGTATGTGACCGTTTTCGATTACCCCGCCACATGGGCAGCCACACTCCGACTTCGAGGGATTTTGGAGACTGATAATGTTATGCTAGGAGCTTGTCACGACTGAAGACAATCCCTGCATAACTATGCAGAGCATAACAACATTTTGATGAAGCCTTGGTGTTCTAACCTACGTCAATTGGCTTGACACAGCCTTAAGCCAAGGCAGTTGGGGGTTTTATTTTTGAATCCTTGGTGGTGAGAATACCGCAGAATTATGGACTGTGGTTTGTCCCCATTCGATGCCAAGGGAGCACAATCATCCGCGCCTCCCTGATGAGTCCGATCGGGCGGACGAAAGGCCTCGGAGCAGACAACTATGACTGGATGTGTCTTCAAGATGAGTTACAAAGGTTCCCACATGCAGCTGGTCAAGAAGAAGAAAGAAAGAAGAAGTGGTGAAGGGTTTTGCATTTATAATATATTGTCCCCCCTTTTTTCGTTTGTTGTTGTTCTCGTTCTCTTTCTTCCCCGTACCCCCCCCCCCCCCCCCCCCCCCTTTTTTTTTTTTTTTGTGTCTTCTGCTATATTTTCAATCTTTACAGGTTATTAATGTCATGACGGAAGAATTGTTAGCCTGCACGTGTTTCCCCTACTGCTAAATTGTGTGTGTATATATACATATGTTGTGTGTGTGTGTGTGTGTGTGTGTGTGTGTGTGTGTGTGTGTGTGTGTGTGTATAAACGTGTGTGTGTGTGTGTGTGTGTGTGTGTGTGTGTGTGTGTGTGTATAAACGTGTGTGTGTGTGTGTGTGTGCGTGTGTGTGTGTGTGTGTGTGTGTGTGTGTGTGTGTGTGTGTGTGTGTGTGTGTGTGTGTGTGTGTGTGTGTAAACGTGTGTGTGTGTGTGTGTGTGTGTGTGTGTGTGTGTGTGTGTGTGTGTGTGTGTGTGTGTGTGTGTGTGTGTGTGTGTGTGTGTGTGTGTGTGTGTGTGTGTGTGTGTGTGTGTGTGTGTGTGTAACGTGTGTGTGTGTGTGTGTGTGTGTGTGTGTGTGTGTGTGTGTGTGTGTGTGTGTGTGTGTGTGCTATCTATCTATCTATCTATCTATCTATCTATCTAGAGAGAGAGAGAGAGAGAGAGAGAGAGAGAGAGAGAGAGAGAGAGAGAGAGAGAGAGAGAGAGAGAGAGAGAGAGATTTTCACAATAATAACTGCTTGGAACCATGATAACGATGGCCTTTAAGAATGAATGGTGGTTATACTACAATTAGCAATGTTGACTTCACGATGAGTTGTAGGGATGGTTTTAATGACGGAGCATTGCTTTCCCCGGAAATCTGAAAGGAAGGGGGAGGGGAAGGGAGGGGGGGGGGGGGGGGAGGGAGTGGTACGGGAGCTGAGGAGCGTGATGCACTTTGAGAGTAATATGACTGAGCGGTAATGCTACTTCCGAACAGTGTAACGGGTCTTGGTCGATCAGGAACAATAACTCACGTACTGCAATTAATGTAAGATTGGAAGAGTAGCTTCCCGTGTGTATGTGTGTGTGTGTGTGTGTGTGTGTGTGTGTGTGTGTGTGTGTGTGTGATCTCACTCGGTCTTCTTCACTGATGGCCAAGCCCTTCCTCAGAGTCTTCAATCCACTCAGCCAGATCCGATCCTCCATGGCGCCAGAAGAGAGGCTCAAACCACGGGCTCCAAAACAACACTGACGGTGTTGCAGCGGTTTCCATTTCACTGTGGCGTCATGAGGCATGAGGAGGCTGACACACTGTCCAAGCCACACATCCAGCAAGAACTCTCCGCCCACCAAATGTCCTATGTACAAAGTACTCCTTGAAAGCTGTGTCAGAAACACAAAGAGACAGCGTCTGCAGACAGGACGTGAGGAGGAAGATACTGAGCAGATGGAAAGGGCACGAAAGGTCAAAATATGCAGACTGAGAATAGGACATTGTCAGCTCCTCTTTCATCTGTACAGCCTGAAGATCTCTCCCGTGAATGAGTGCCCACAGATACTGTTCCACAGACATCACCAGCCCACATGGCACTGTTCCACAGACACCAGCCCACATGGCACTATTCCACAGA
>JADBJO010000197.1:472500-492265 GCA_016801955.1 Conus betulinus
TACCTACACAGGCAACACGGGCAACGACATGGGCATCTCCACCATGGGCTTTCGGGCCAGCAAGTACAACCCCAGTGAATGGCACGAGAGCAACTATGCCAAGTACTACCAGTCCTTCGTCGAAGGGGACCAGGCAGAGCGAGTTCGCCACGAGTCCAAACGCACACGGAATGAAACGGAGGCCACAACTAACGAGACACAGGTACGTGCTGGTGTGTGTGTGTGTGTGTGTGTGTGTGTGTGTGTGTGTGTACATTTCGGACAGTATTATTGTCTATGCCATCATTCTGTCATGCCCTCTGTCATGATGTTCCCATGGCAGTCTAACAGCTAGTGTTAAACCTGTTTGTTATTGTTGTGACCAGGCAAAAGAGGAATGTTTCACAGATTTGTACAAGGAATACAGGAATGTTTGGTATCAGGTCAGCCATAGAAGTGATGTGTTGATCACAATGTCAGGCTGTGCTGAACCGTACTTAGGACTGCCTTTTGGTTTCCTTAGAGATGGGACTCTGCTTTTGGTTTCCTTAGTGTTAGAACTGTGCTTTTGGTTCCCCTACAGTTAGGACTGTGCTTTTTGTTCCCTACAGTTAGGACTGTGCTTTTTGTTCCCCTAGAGTTGGGACTGTGCTTTTTGTTCCCCCCCTAGAGTTAGGGACTGTGCTTTTTGTTCCCTTAGAGGTAGGACTGTGCTTTTGGTTTCCGTAGAGGTAGGACTGTGCTTTTGGTTTCCTTAGAGGTAAGACAGTGCTTTTGGTTTCCTTGGAGGTAGGACTGTGCTTTTTCATTCCTTAGAGGTAGGACTGTGCTTTGGTTCCCTTAGAGGTAGGACTGTGTGCTTTGGTTCCCTTAGAGGTAGGACTGTGCTTTGGTCCCCTTGAGGTAGGATTGTGCTTTTGATTTCTGTAGAGGTAGGACTGTGCTTTTTCTTTCCTTAGAGGTAGGACTGTGCTTTTTCTTTCCTTAGAGGTAGGACTGTGCTTTTGGTTTCCTTGGAGGTAGGACTGTGCTTCTGGTTTCCTTAGAGGTTGGAGTGTGCTTTTGGTTTCCGTAGAGGTAGGACTGTGCTTTTGGTTTCAGTAGAGGTAAGGCAATGTTTTTTAGTTATCTTGGAGGTAGGACTGTGCTTTTGGTTTCCATGGGAGGTCTCATGAGCAGTGCTGAGTCAGCAGCCCTACTCGTATGTAGCCGCACTTTTTAGTTCTTAGGAACAGAGCAATCATATAGGACTTACTCTGTCTCCTTCCTTCAACACCAAATTCATCAGAAACAGCAATGTCATTGTGCACAGGTGGAGGAAAAAAAACAACTCTGATACAACTCACAACCTATCTTGAACAGTCATGACACAACTCACAACCTATCTTGAAGAGTGATACAACTCACAACCTATCTTGGACGGTGATACAACTCACAACCTATCTTGAACAGTCATGACACAACTCACAACCTATCTTGGACAGTGATACAACTCACAACCTATCTTGAACAGTGATACAACTCACAACCTATCTTTAACAGTGATACAGACCTATCGTGAACAGTGGTACAGACTAAGACCTTTCTTGAACAGTGGTACAGACCTATTGTGAACAGTGGTACAGACCTATTTGTGAACAGTACAGACCTATTGTAAACAGTGGTACAGACCTATCGTGAACAGTGGTACAGACCTATTGTAAACAGTGGTACAGACCTATCTTGACAGTGGTACAGGCCTATCGTGATCAGTGGTACAGACCTATCGTGATCAGTGGTACAGATCAAGAGCTGTTTTGTCCCTTCAGTATCTTTATTTCAAACATTGTGTGAAGCGCATGTGTGCAGAACCTTATGGATAACTGACCAGTGGACAGTGACTTAACATTGTGTGAAGTGGACAGTGACTTAACATTGTGCGAAGAGTATGTGTGCAGAACCTTATGGATAACTGACCAGTGGACAGTGACTTAACATTGTGTGAAGAGTATGTGTGCAGAACCATATGGATAACTGACCAGTGGACAGTGACTTAACATTGTCAGTTCTGTTGAAGGAGCATCAGTAATCTTAACTGTTGGTTTCTATTGACAAAAACAACCACCTAACTTGGCGGTGTGTGCATGTGTGTGTGTGTGTGTGTGTGTG
Organism: Conus betulinus; assembly: GCA_016801955.1. Lineage (NCBI taxonomy): Eukaryota > Metazoa > Mollusca > Gastropoda > Neogastropoda > Conidae > Conus > Conus betulinus. Next base: position 474,628 of record JADBJO010000197.1, read on the forward strand.
TGTGTGTGTGTGTGTGTGTGTGTGTGTGTGTGAGAGAGAGAGAGAGAGAGAGAGAGAGAGAGAGAGAGACAGACAGACAGACAGACAGAGAGAGAGACAGAGAGAGAGAGAGGGGGAGAGAGATTTTTATTCTTTAAGTAGTCTGCCTTAAAGAATCATCTCAAAAGCCACCCAGAGGTTTAATAAAATCAAATCAAACAACACAGCTATAAACTTCCGTCACATCTTAAACTGCATACATGACCATGATATGTGACATTGGTTTGTAAACTTGTCCTGGCTTCAAATGCACGGTTCATTATTAGTGAAACAACAGACAGAGGTGTGAAACTGTTGCGGTGTATGCATGAAATGTATCGTGGGTCATTTGTAGTTTGTGGGCCATGTCATATCAATTTATATAACAAGCTGTGACACATCCCTCAAATGAGTTTGACTGTGCATGTGAGACTGTTAAGTCTGTACTTTTGTAGCTCGTTCTGATGCTGTTTATATAGCTGTGACCTTGCTTCACTGCTCTTCCAGTCTGTTGGTACAAATGCCTTCTTCCAAACACAGATAAGGAATTAAATGTCAATAGTTGTTTTTTTTTTTATTTCCTTGCTTATTTCTATGAACACTCCTAGTGGAATATGATGCAGCCCATAGATTTATTAGGATTTACCTTGTGTTGTGTTCAGCTTTCTCCAAATAGAATTCACTAGGTCTCAAAAACTACAGGTTAATTATAAAATCAATAACAACATTCTGTATCAGAAAATGATAGAATCATTAACAACATTCTGTATCAGAACATGATAGGATCATTAACAACATTCTGTATCAGAAAATAATAGAATCATTGACAACATTCTGTATCAGAAAATGATAGAATCATTGACAACATTCTGCATCAGAAAATGATAGAATCATTAACAACATTCTGTATCAGAAAATGATAGAATCATTGACCGCATTCTGTATAGAAAATGATAGAATCATTAACAACATTCTGTATCAGAAAATGATAGAATCATTGACAACATTCTGTATCAGAACATGATAGAATCATTGACAACATTCTGTATCAGAACAGATAGAATCATTAACAACATTCTGTATCAGAACATAATAGAATCATTGACAACATTCTGTATCAGAAAATGATAGAATCATTGACAACATTCTGCATCAGAAAATGATAGAATCATTGACAACATTCTGCATCAGAAAATGATAGAATCATTGACAACATTCTGCGTCAGAAAATGATAGAATCATTAACAACATTCTGCATCAGAAAATGATAGAATCATTGACAACATTCTGCATCAGAAAATGATAGAATCATTGACAACATTCTGTATCAGAAAATGATAGAATCATTGACAACATTCTGCATCAGAAAATGATAGAATCATTGACAACATTCTGCATCAGAAAATGATAGAATCATTAACAACATTCTGCATCAGAAAATGATAGAATCATTAACAACATTCTGCATCAGAAAATGATAGAATCATTGACAACATTCTGCATCAGAAAATGATAGAATATTGACAACATTCTGTATCAGGACATGAAAGCAGTTGTCAATAAAGGTTCTGTATCTCAAGTGGAAGTGTCCATTAGAAGCCGTACACACTAGGAAAAGCTCATAGAGCATTATAATCTCTTCAGTAGTACATTATAGAAAAACGTACACTTTTTATGTTTTTGCTTGGCTTTTCATGCTTTTTATGCATTTTGTTGAAGTGAAAAAAACAGACTGCTGTCATGACAATATTGTTGTTGTTTTTTTCAATATACTGATGCATGTTTGTCACCAGTCCGATGTCACCAAGAAGCTAGCAGAGCGATGCAAGGATATCGACTTCTGGAAGGCTGAGCTGGCGCGTGAAATTCGTGACGTGATCGACGAGACAGATCTGCTGCTGGCACAGAAGAAGCGGCTGGAAAATGCCCTTCGAGCAACAGAAGTGCCTCTGCATATCTCCACTGACAACCTCAACTGTCGCCAGCGACGTCAGGGCTTGACCTGGTGCAGGATGATGTGGAGATCTCTCTGCTCAAGGTTAGTTTCTTGGAGCAGTTTCCACAGAATTCACATTATGTTAGGTGTGTAATATTTGTATTTCTTGCAAATCTGCCCAGAAAACAGACTTCTTTCAATAGTCATACCCCCCACCCCATGCCCAATCCACCTTCCAAGTGCTTGAGTGCATTTTTGCATGTTTGTGTCACTTCTGCATGCAGGCTGTGTTGATGTAAGTGCATGCGTGCATGCAACACATCTGTCTGTGAACGTGGGTGTGTGGTCATGCATGAGTATGCACGTGCATACGCTCCTGTGTGGGCGCATGCATGTGTATGCATTTGTGTGTGTGTGTGTGTGTGCACAGGGGAGGGGAGGTGCGTGTGTGTAGGCTTGCATAGATTATGTTTATACAATAGTGTGGTATATTGGAACTATATTCCTTGTTATTGCTTTTGTGTAAAGTAAGTTCCTGTCTTGTTTATACCTTGTCATGTCTTATTGTATAACTTTAGTATGTTTTGTTATGTAAAGCGCTTAGAGCCCTAATCTTTAGAGAGATATGTGCTATATGAATTTACATTATTGTTATTATTATTTTTTCCCTACTTTGTAGTTATGGTAGCTTTTAATCATGATTTAGTCATTCAGCCATGCTGAGAATGTTGAATGTGGACTTCATTGTGGAGAGCAAGATTGGTGCTGTGTGTATGTGGAGAGAAGAGGCACAGTCAGTCAGTGTGACTGGAGAGAAGTCCTCTCCGTTTTTGTTGTACTGCATGTTTTATAATGAAATATAACATAACCTTTTTAAAACAAAATCTAGCTATATCACTACAACATGTTTTTTGTCTCGTGGATGTTCACTCTGCAAACAAAATCATTAATATTTATTGAGGAACATTTTTTTTCCCCCAGTTAGCTGTTTTCTTGTCAGGTACATCAATTCCATCTTTTCTTCTTCTTTTTTTTTCTTTTTGTTTTTAGGAGGTTGAAATCATAAACAATGTCAGGGATCTCCTACAAAACACCATTGCTCAGGCTGAGAAGCAAATCAGGTGAGTCAAGAGAATTTTGTGGCTTTGTTTTATTTGACTGAAAGCTGATGTATGTATTTGTACATCTCCAACAGTTTATCTGAACCCTCAGCACTGCATCACAGCCAAGGTGGACAACAGTGTAACTTGTTTGTTCAACACTGTTCTGTTCACCCTTTCCAATTTATCAGTAAACATTCATCTTGTTGAAAGGATCCAGAACATTTACAAAAATGTTGAAATGAAAATGGATGATAAAAAATGTTGATGTGAATTGTACTGACATCATGCAAAAGGATAGGCTTTCTAGTCACACTACAAATATGTTCTGAATCATTTCTTGCAGGTCAATGTTGCTTTCTTTTATTTGATTGATTTAAAATGCTGCATGCAATCTAGATTCTTCTGTTCATCTGCTTGAATAGGACATCACGCATTGTTTCAATCAATGTGAAAACCGACACTGGTTTTAATGATACCTGTGTACAACCTAAAAGAACAGCTGTGAGACGGCTTTGTCTTTGGAATTTAATGTACTTTTATTAGTACATGAAACACAATAGTTGAGGGGAAAAATGTTTAACTTGTGCAATCCTTTTTGAAGAGCGTGTGTTGGACACTTTCATTTTGCTGATGACTGAAACACCAGAACACTCTAGTCCATCACCTAAAAAAAGCTCAAGTGCTTGCCAGCACATCAATAAACTCTGCATTCATTGGTCCGATTTGACAAGAAAAAGTTTATGTAGATATCAATAGTTTATGATACCATTTATGGAAATGAGGAGCCATTCCAGAAATTCAGAACTTTCAAAAGCCCTTTTTTGGTGCCCTTCATGTGAAACAGTTGCTGACTGATGGCCGAAGAGAGTTAATTTAAGATATACACAAACACAGTTTACACAACAAAAATAGAAAAAAGAAATCAGGCTTGTAAAGTTCAGGACAGTAAAGAAACATTGCATTCCTGAGAAAGACGCCCACTTCATGGATGGTAACAATGTCCTCTATGTGTCCACACAGGTTGAACAGGGATGCCATGGTAACAATGTCCTCTGTGTGTCCACACAGGTTACAGAAATGCCATGGGATGCCATGGTAACAATGTCCTCTGTGTGTTCCACACAGGTTGAACTGGGATGCCATGGTAACAATGTCCTCTATGTGTTCACACAGGTTGAACTGGGATGCCATGGTAACAATGTCCTCTGTGTGTTCACACAGGTTGAACTGGGATGCCATGGTAACAATGCCCTCTGTGTGTTCACACAGGTTGAACTGGTATGCCATGGTAACAATGTCTTCTGTGTGTTCACACAGGTTGAACCGCGATGCCATGGTAACAATGTCTTCTGTGTTCACACAGGTTGAACCGCGATGCCATGGTAACAATGTCCTCTGTGTGTTCACACAGGTTGAACCGCGATGCCATGGTAACAATGTCTTCTGTGTGTTCACACAGGTTGAACCGCGATGCCATGGTAACAATGTCCTCTGTGTGTTTACACAGGTTGAACCGATGCCATGGTAATAATGTCTTCTGTGTGTTCACACAGGTTGCACCGCGATGCCATGGTAATAATGTCTTCTGTGTGTTCACACAGGTTGCACCGCGATGCCATGGTAACAATGTCTTCTATGTGTTCACACAGGTTGAACCGCGATGCCATGGTAACAATGTCTTCTATGTGTTCACACAGGTTGAACCGCGATGCCATGGTAACAATGTCTTCTGTGTGTCCACACAGGTTGACCCGCGATGCCATGGTAACAATGTCCTCTATATATCCACATAGGTTGAACCGCGATGCCAAGCAGAACCTGGAGATGGACTGGAGTGACAAGAAGGAAGCGCTGGAAATCGACACGGGATGCGGTGTTCTGAGGAACCATCACACCAACAAACAGTTCCATGATGGCGCTGCCAAGTTTGAGGAAATGTCAGTCACTGCTCGTTATCTTTGTTGCTGTTGCTTGTGTTATACTCTTTATGTCTTTGTTGCTGTTGTGTGTGTTATACTTTTTTGTCTTTGCTGTTGTTTGTGTTATACTTTTTATGTCTTTGTCGTTGTTTGCGTTATACTTTTATGTCTTTGTTGTTTGTCTTATATTTTTTATGTCTTTGTTGTTGTTTGCATTATACTTTTTATGTCAGGTTCTGTAGACATTGATTTTGTTGATTTTTTTTAGAAGATTTTTGTTGCTATAGTTGTGCTGTTTTTTTTTGTTGTTGTTTGTTTTTTGTGTGTCTGTGTGTGTGCTTTTTTTTGTTTAGTTGTAAAAAAAATTTATGGTTTGAAAAGTACCATAAATGTAAGTCAGAGCTTGTGTTTCATTCAAATGAAAAAAAAAAAAAAAAAAAGAATAGAAACTTCACAAAAAAAAGAAACAGTTGTATAGATTTAATCCATCTTTGGTGACAGCATGTTGTATGGACTGATTGTAATCAATGTCTGAATCATTCATATCTTAAACTTTTCCCCCTCTGCATCCTAAAGGAACAAACAGGTAAGAACAAAGACTGCAAGTATGACAAATGCTAGAAGCAAATTGCTGTAAAGGTGTTTTGTGCTGATATTTGGATTAAATGTTGGTTGAATGAGATTTGTGTGTGTGTGTGTGTGTGTGTGTGTGTGTGTGTGTGTGTGTGTGTGTGTGTTTCTGGATGGCTATGTGTATGTGCAAGTGTTTTGTTTGGCTTTGTGTGTGTGTGTGTGTGTGTGTGTGTGTGTGTGTGAGTGTGTGTGTGTGTGTGTGTGTGGACCTATTTCAATGAAAAGCAGTTGTGTCTTGCAGTCAGAGCACCCCTGAATCGTGGGCACAGTACTCCCATGACAACATTGCTCGGGCAGAACATGAGCGCATGGCTTCCATCCAGCTGCGCACACTGATCGACAATGTCCTGGAAGATACATCACGTGACATGCGTGAGCAGTGTGACACTGTGGATGTTAACTTCCAGAAGCGTGTGACAGAGATGGAAGATGCCAAGGCCAAGCTGGAGGAGAACCTGAAAAAGGTGATGAGAAAATGTTCATATGGTGGAAACTCTTTGGCAACTTTTTTGTTTAAATTTTGAAATAGCTTTAACATGCAAAAGAGGTTATCTTTTTAGACAAATATTCCACAAAGATTGAATGTTTCCAGAAAAATAATGTTTTGAAATAAGAAGGAAAAAGTATGCATAAAAAAGCACTCACAAAGACACACTTTCACACATTTAAAATTCTGTGTCAAACATCAATGTATGTACATCACAAGTAAAGTGCAAATTCCTTTAATATAGTGTTTACATAATTTGTGCAAATTACATCTGAGCTGAATGTTCCTTTATCTGTTTTTTGGCTTCAAAACAAATAGTGAGTGTACAGCTGTTGTGAAACCAATTTCTGCTTAAAAGTAGAAATGGACTGACCCATTCAGTGAACGTCTAGCGGCTGGCTGTTAAACAAGAGGGATATATGTTGGCTGCACAGGTGTGCACTGAGATTGCCCAGCAGGAGAAGAACATTGATGACCTGAAGACGGCCATCCGAAACAAGGAGGATCCCATGAAGGTGGCCCAGACACGCCTCAACTCCAGAACCTACCGACCCAACGTGGAGTTGTGCAGAGACCCTGTGCAGTATGCGTAAGTGGCTGTCTTCGTTGTCAGAAGTAGCTATCAGTTTTACATCTGTTTCTTTTTGTACTCTCTATGTTTAGTGAAGTGTCAGAGTCTGAGTATGTCATTTTTTTTTAGCATTTTTCTAGAGGATTTTGTGCTGAGGTTTGTATTAAGAAGAGATATGCTTTGGCGTACTTTGCCGTGTTCTAAATGATGATTTTGAATGATGACTACATCAGAGGAAAATCTCAACTTCATGTGTACATAGCAGAGATGGAGGTCAGTGTGTTTCTGGCTGTTTGCCTTCTGAAGCAAAACCTGACAGGACAAAAGTTCTCCAGAATCAAGGACTTTGGTAAAAGCACTGAAAAGACAGATTGCTAGCTCTGTAAGGCTGTTCAAAAGCATTTGGACTCATGGGAGAAGAGGCTGAAAATGTGTGTGGTAAGTTCTTTGAAGGAAAATTTTCTTGTACATGGAACTTCCCTTTTTTGTTTAGCCAGATAATGACAAGATTTTTGGTCAAGTGCAGTTTTGCTGACCTGTCTTCAATATTTTAACTTCAGAACTGATGTAAGAGAATGATTTCTCCAGCACTGCCTGTCACCAATCAATGTGTTTGTGCAGGCTGGTCAGCGAGGTGAACGAGATCTGCCAGTCCATCGATGCCCTGAAGAATCAGCTGAACCAGGCAGAGAATTCACTGAAGGACCTCCAGGACAACCGCATGTCACTAGAGAAAGAGATCTCTGTGAAGAAGAACAGCATCTTCATCGACAGGGACAAGTGCATGACAGTGCGCACGCGATACCCCTCCACCGTCAAACTGCAGGGATACCAATAACTCTCAACAAGATCTTCATTCAGTTCACGTCCTTTCCCCCTATCGAACTGTCAGATTGGCTATGTTCAGCTAGTCCTGCTTGGGCAAACAAACTTTTGTTTTTCTTCCTAAAAAAACACAATTTGTGATATGTCAGTGAACACTCCTCTCTAATTATGTCTGTTGCCCCTAAGATTCACAACTGATTTTTCCTGCTGCCACAGTCTCGTTTGCATGCATGCATTTCACGCCCTGACCCCTGTCCCACCAGTGCTGTACTATGTGCAAAATGTTGACAGTCTACTGCTTTTGATCATGTTTGCAACTGAAACATGTATGTACATATGCAAGATTTGTGTGTAGAATGAGTGCTGGATCAATTTTTATCAGTCTGTGCTGACTTTGCCTTAAAACGAGACCTTTCCCCCCCTAATGTGATCTTAAGACTGCAGCTTGCAACATCTTGTTTGAAAATGCAGTTTTGCTGTCTATATTCTTTGTCCAGCTGTCTTTCTTCATGTTTATCAAAGAATGTTGCAGTGCTGTGTACATTGCTTTTTTTTCAGTATTATAATTGCCATGCCCACAGTGGGATAGATCACCACATAATAAAACGCCTTTGTATCGATGGACTTAAAACACCATCCGAAGACATTACTATGACCAATAAAAATCAACAGAAAAAATGCATGTGTTATGCTTTTTTGTGACAATTTCTCAGATCAATGTGCTGAGTGTAATTACATTTTTAAACTCCTGTCAGTGGATATCTTAAAAAAATATACTACTGATAAACATTTAGGTCAGGTATGGTAAGGTAATGTTGCCTAAAGCCAAGCCGACCGCAAAGGGCCGTATCAGGGCTGTCACTGCGTTGAAGTCAACTCGCAAGTCATTCATTCACACAACCCTTTAAAATACTTCTGAAAACACACCAAAATTTTGTTAAAAATCTTTCCAGATCAGATAAAAAAAATGTAATTTTTTTCAAGAATTCAAAGAACACGTCAGGTGGAACATCTCTGAACAAGGTTTTCATAGAATCTGCTGTAATATGTTTATGTCTCACATCATGCAAATCCCAACACTCTAAAAGAATATGTTTCATTGTGAGTGGTACATGACATGAAATGCACCACAGAGCTTCTTCACTCTTTAAAAGGTACAAATGAGTAAGATATGAATGGCCAGTGTGCAGCCAGCATAAAACCGTTTCTTCTTTGCGACCACCAGAGGAAGATGAGAGGAACTCTTTTACGTTTGGACGGATCTGGAAAAGTTTGTTATCCATCTGTGTATTCAAATCCTCTGCCAGAGGTCTCTGACATAATCATTAACTTTCGGTTTTAGATCTGGGTAGGGGATAGATAAGTTAGACAGTTCTTTGTTGTAGCTTTCATGGCCAAACAATCGGCCATTTCATTCCCTCCAATGCCTACATGACCGGGAACCCAAGCAAGCACAATGTTGTGATCTTTTGGGACATTTTCAAACTTGTATTAGTTGATGTTAGAATTTGTGGGCATGATCATGCATCATCGAGTTTCATGCACATTTCAATTTATCAGAGTCACAGCACACATGTAGAGTGGTGTCTCTCAACAACAAGTGTGTAATGAGAGTTCAGTCTTGTAGAGATGGATCTTTACAGGAAGGTTAAATGACCAGCATTTCACATTACAACCCTGAGAGCTTCGAATGTAGCATTATGCCAGTGCATGGTCAACTGATTTAATTTCTGCTCTGACCATTCCTTCACAAGGATTAAGTCATGTTGGACAGAATGAAAGTAAAGTTGTTGGTCCTGCGAGGACACTCTCACACCATTCCCTACAAGGATTAAGTCATGTAGGATAGAATGAAAGTAAAGTTGTTGGTCCTGCGAGGACACTCTCACACCATTCCCTAACAAGGATTAAGTCATGTAGGATAGAATGAAAGTAAAGTTGTTGGTCCTGCGAGGACACTCTCACACCATTCCCTAACAAGGATTAAGTCATGTAGGATAGAATGAAAGTAAAGTTGTTGGTCCTGCGAGGACACTCTCACACCATTCCCTAACAAGGATTAAGTCATGTAGGATAGAATGAAAGTAAAGTTGTTGGTCATGCGAGGACACTCTCACACCATTCCTAACAAGGATTAGATGTCTTGTAGGATAAAATGAAAGTAAAGTTGTTGTTGGTCCTGCGAGAACACTCTCGCACCATTCCCTAACAAGGATTAGATGTCATGTAGGATAAATAAAAGCAGTTGTTGGTCCTGCAAGAACTCTCTCAGCAGAAAGACAGAAATGTCACGTAGGATAAAATGAAAGTAAAATTGTTGTTGGTCCTGCGAGAACACTCTCAGACCATTCCCTAACAAGGATTAGATTCATGTAGGATAAAATAAAAGCAGTTGTTGGTCCTGCAAGAACTCTCTCAGCAGAAAGACAGAAATGTCATGTAGGATAAAATAAAAGCAGTTGTTGGTCCTGCAAGAACTCTCAGCAGAAAGACAGAAATGGCCACAGCAACTTTCAGCTGAAGTCAGGGGTGGAGGCAGAGGGAGGGGGAAAAGGGGGGTGGGGGGGGGGGGGAGGAAGTGGGATGGAGTTCCAGTTAATACACTGTTAAAAGATTGACATAAACAATTACTTTTTTCCAACAGTTTGCCACACACATAAAATCTTAGTAGACTATGAATAGGTTGGCCACTTTATGGAAACTGAAGTGCTAGCTGGTCACTAATATGAATTGATGCCTTATTCAGAGGTCAAAAACAGTACTACAGTGTAAGCGGAATGGTTCATCTCCGAGTTTTCATTGTTGTTAGAGGAAGTCTTTGTACAGAGGGGTTGTTATCAAAGTTCCATGGTACTCTCAGAAGCACATGCAAGGTGAAGTAAGAGTTCTGTCATCTTGAGTAGACCAGTGTTAGTCTTCTGAAGAACTTGAATAATTTTGTACCAAACTTGCCCTCACCACCATTTTTAAATGCAAGCTTGTAAATAGTAGACCACCATCAAAACTGCTGCTTCTAAGCCCAAGAGCTGATGCAGCCTGAGGTCTTCTCAACCATGCAGCATGGTTAGCACCTTGGACTCCCAGCTTGAAGTTGTGGGTTTGATTCCCATTAGGACATCATGCATTTTTCTGCCCTGACAGGGCTCCCACCCACAATTGAGTTTGCTATAGGCTCAATTGGAGTCGAGTTTGCTATAGGCTCAATTGGAGTCGAGTTTGCTATAGGCTCAATTAAGAGTCGAGTTTGCTATAGGCTCAATTGGAGTCGAGTTTGCTATAGGCTCAATTAAGAGTCGAGTTTGCTATAGGCTCAATTGGAGTCGAGTTTGCTATAGGCTCAATTAGAGTCAAGTTTGCTATAGGCTTAATTTGAGTCAAGTTTGCTATAGGCTCAGAGTTGAGTTTGCTATAGGCTCAATTGTGCCACACAGTTGAATTTCATCCACTCAATAGATGCATCTCTAAGAGTGTTGCTCAGACTTCCTGCCCAACATTGCTGGTGTCTGCATCTCTTAGCCCTGGTTGATGCCAGGTTATACTATGAAAACATACATAGAGTCCAGCCCTGTCATGCTGTGTCAGACTGACATGGAAATCCTAACAGCTGTATCAATACATAGAGTCCAGCCCTGTCATGCTGTGTCAGACTGACATGGAAATCCTAACAGCTGTATCAATACATAGAGTACAGCCCTGTCATGCTGTGTCAGACCGACATGGAAATCCTAACAGCTGTATCAATACATAGAGTACAGCCCTGTCATGCTGTGTCAGACCGACATGGAAATCCTAACAGCTGTATCAATACATAGAGTACAGCCCTGTCATGCTGTGTCAGACCGACATGGAAATCCTAACAGCTGTATCAATACATAGAGTACAGCCCTGTCATGCTGTGTCAGACCGACATGAATCCTAACAGCTGTATCAATACATAGAGTCCAGCCCTGTCATGCTGTGTCAGACTGACATGGAAATCCTAACAGCTGTATCAATACATAGAGTCCAACCCTGTCATGCTGTGTCAGACTGACATGGAAATCCCTAACAGTTGTGTCATCCTCATCCTTTAGTGGCCCTTCATGACATGCTCTCAGGTGACCTCAGCTTTGATTTCCTCTCTGTCTGTGTGTCCTTGGTGAGGTTCATTTGGGGTCACCAGTATCAACAAGTTCATGGTGACTATCACTGGACAGATGTAGCAGCAACTTCCACAGGGACAGCTCACTTTGACTTTGCAGCTAAGCAATGAACGTCATCCGTCCATGGGGCTTAGTAGGTCATGTCTAGCACATGTTTCATCAGAACAAGCACCACTGAACCCCGCCAAAGTGACTTGGCAATGTGCAATGTCTCCTCTGGTTGCTTCTTCATGATCTGACACTCACTGCTCCTTGTGGACTGGTGGTGCTGGGGTTGTGGCAGTACAAAAGCCAGGCTGTGGCTGTGGATGAGGAGTCGCAATGAGCGGCATGGGTGCCAGCCACTGCAATGGCAGTAAAGATGAGACAGGGAAAAAAAACAACTTGTGATCTGCTCTTTGGGGAACATGGAGTATTCGTTTATGAACAATAGTTGGAATTTCACATTTAAGCATCTTGGCTCATGAAGTTGGAATAAAGTTTCCTAATTTGTTAAAGCAAGGCATCACAGATATCCACTGTTTGACTTAAGTGAAAACAAAGAAAATAGGCCTGGTATACAGACTGCAAAATGACAGAGCAAAACAGTCACAGTTCCTGTAGAAGACAGGTGGTCACTGACAACTGTATGAAGTTCAGATCATGGTGAAACATCATCTAAGGAAGTAACAAAATCCTGTACATTTAAGCCATTCACAAAATAAAAAAAAATGGTGTCCCCTCTCAGGTTACTTGTTAGTTACTTGCCGTTATCATTGTGATACTGTGGCCTGTAGCTATTCCTTGACCTGCAAAGCTCCAGGGAAGTTAAGCATTCGCGTTGTTTAGTTTGAGAGCAGCTTGCTGATCTGTGTGATATATGTTAAAACTGTTCCATTTGTGAAGTTTTACATCAGTTCAACTTTCACAGGTCTTAACATTCTGTCACTTGCAGACATTGACTCTCCATTCATAGAACCTTTTGAAAACAGCTACAGGATCTGCCTGCTGTTGATACATTATCAACTTACTGAGCCGATATAGTCAAGCCCTCAAACAAGATCCTGTTCCCAAGGCTTTCTCCAGCAAATACAAAACTATTTTGATACCGAGACTTAATCCCTTGACTGCCTAAGAGTTAATGCCGTTTTTGAACTCTTATCTACTATAGCAAAAGCTGAATTTCCATTTGACTCCTCTGCTGTGAGAACACCCCAGGCACATGCATGCACACAAAAAAAATCTACGTATTTCATAGGCAGTACCCAGATGAACATCATTGCACTTCCTCTTTACTCTCAAACAAGCAGCTACTTGGCAGTGTCCTTGCAGTCAACACTTAAGGAAAATAAAGCAGGCAACACAAGCAGCCTCCCTTGAAACAACCTTGTCCGCAGCATCTGGAAAGATCCTCAAGGTACCTGGATAGGGAGCAGGTGAACTGTATTGCTCCAGCAATGAAGATCTATTTGGAAAGAACCCACTGATGAACAATCTGAGGGTGGCTGACGTGACCCCATTGACAAGCAAACTGATTCGATGTGTTGTTCATCCAAAGATGATGCCCACAATCCTTTTCATTGCACAACAAGCTGGGGCTCCATCAGCTTGCACAGCTCTCATGGAAATTCTTCCATTCAGGAACATCTTTTGAGTAGCTGCTTGACCTGCACAAATGAGCAGGGCTTTCTTGCTCCTATGCTGAGACAATTACACTCTTTTCATGTTCACTATTCCCTGCCTCATTTCATATTTTCTTTCACTCAACTATCTGGCCACCTCATATAAATCTGCCAATCTTCTGGGGTCAACATTCAGGAACCAGGGGATGACGGGGGGGGGTGGGCTGAAAAGGGCAATTCGGCTTTTGATTGAAGAATTTCTAACCCCCATATGTTTTGGTAGACAACTGTAGAATTTAAAAGACGATGCATTTTTAACCCCCTCATGTTTCTGTTGATTTAAACAGACAATGCATATTTAACCCCCTTATGTTTCAGTAGATTTAAAAAGACAATGCATTTTAACCCCCTTTATTTTTTCAGTAGACAAATGTCGGATTTAAAAAGACAACACATTTTTAACCCCCTTATGTTTCAGTAGATTTAAAAAGATGATGCATTTTAACCCCCTTTATGTTTCAGTAGACAAACGTAGGATTTAAAAAGACAGCACATTTCTAACCCCCTTATGTTTCAGTAGACAAATGTAGGGTTTAAAAAGATGATTTCCCACACAGACAAATCCGAACATCCACATAACATCATTTGGGCTTTCTTCAGTGATACTTTATTATGATCCTTTTGAAAAATGTCCTCCTCCCACACAGTGACACACGCACATTTTTTATTAATGCAATTTCAAAATTCTAGATTTTTCCCCACTAAATTTTCTACACAGGAAACTGAAAAAAAAAAAAAAAAAAACCTTTGCGAGGGTTGGCAGCCATGCTGTCTGTATTGAGGGGATATGGCCTAAGACCCAGATGCTCCTAAATTTGTCGAGAAAGTGATCATTGCTCTACAGGCAACACATCCCCATGACCTTGTCATGCAGTTATGATGAAGGGTCTGTTTCCTTGCCGAATTCAAAACAAACAAAAAAAAGCATTCACTGTTATAGAACAATCCTTTTTCTTTTTAACCATGTACAATATATTTTAGCACAGGAACTTTTCAAAGTCAGAGCTCTTTTGGGTGTGTGTCTTCAGTAAATGTTTAGATTGTGGCATTGTTTGTTATCAAGCAGGAGTGTGACATTTGTGATTGCACACAGCTGCAGTCTTGACACTGCTTGATCACGGGAGCGCTGACATCTCCCCGACTGAGCGTCTGAAGAAAAAGATTATTTTCAACTCTAGAAATTAGATGGAATTGTAACCTAAAAGAGTAAAGGGTAAAACAGCAAGCTGTCATTACAAATTCACACCTGTGGAAAACAGATTCCGTCAAATAAATAACACATGAATGGGGGAGTTTTATTATATACTCCCTGTTTGGCTAGTATACTTACCATGTCAGACCATAGCATTCAATGGCAGTTAGTTAGCTCTGCCAGGCCGAAATTTTTCGTGGCTAATGCAGTAATAAGACAGTCACGCGACACCCACCCTACCTCCGCCACAGGAAGAAAGCTGGTGTCCCCTTCCTGTTCCTCATTCAGCGAGGCCTGTGCGCAAGGTAACCCCAAGAACCTTGGCGCTAGAGGGGAAGGTAGGGCGAGCATTAGAGTCTGACATGGTAAGTATACTAGCCAAACAGGGAGTGTAATAAAAACTCCCCATTTTGGCATCATATACTATATCATGTCAGACCATAGCAGAATTTAAAGGAATTAGGAGGTGGGCTGAGTGCCCTAGTGGTTCTTGGGGTTAACCGATGTAGCTGCATTAGCCGCCTCAAAGGAGATCCCTTTAGAACCATCAGCCCTGGTCATGCGGATATCCCTTAAATAAAAGATGACTGGGAGTGCACTGCAGACCTCCCAGAATGGAAGAGTCACCAAGAGATCATCAGCAAGAGTGGCATGAGACCAGACATAGAAGTCCACTCTCAGTCAACCAAGCAGCTGATCATGATCAAGCTCACGGTGCCATATGAGAACAGAATGGAGGCAGCTCAAATCTACAAGACTGAAAGTATGCTGATCTGCCAAACAGCCTGAGGAGAGAAGGCTATCAGGTCAAAGTCCTCACTGCAGAAATTGGAGCTATGGGGTTTGTAGGAACGTCTGCATACAGCCTCATGAAACAGCTCTCAGTTGCAGGGAGGGGGAAAAAACCCAAGAGCCCTGAAAGCAGTGGCAGAAGCAGCAGAGATGTGTTCAAGCTGGACCTGGTCAAGGAGTAACAAAAGTGAACTTCATAAGGTGTAAATTTCCCTACAAATATCTGGTGCTCCAGTGGTTAGAGTGCAAGTCATTAACGGAAAATGAGCATGTCCAGAGGGTCATGGGTTCAAATCCCAGCCATGGCTCGTCCCAAGATGGGAAAAAAAAAGGGGCAGCAGAGGGACATCTGGAGTCATGAACTGGGGTGTGCCCAACCCCCCTAGAGTGTCAGGAGATAAGGGCCGAAACACTTGCTTGAAAGGGGCTTCTCTTCTTAGGACTCTCTGCTGCCACGCTCTCCACGAGTTTCTTTCTACAGGAGACATCTCTGGGAGGAGCGCCTGGGGCGTGAGCGTTCCCAGTAGCGTCTCAGACACCTAGAAGGGCACAGGTCCATGTCTACCCCGCTCTTCCCTCCTCCTAGGATATCCGCCAGTGAGCGGATGACGATGGAGGGCGAGAGACTGTGCCCGGTTTCTGATTCTTAGCTAAGAATTCAGGAAGAAACTTTAGAGAGACAGAGCCGTCCCTGTGGAAGGTGATGTCTCTGGGGTCCCCGCTGAGGGCATGAATCTTCACTTCGCCTTCTGGCCAAAGCCAGGGCGAGGAGAGAAGGTGGTTTTCAGGGAAAGAAGGTCAAAGGGAAGGATGGTGATAGGCTTGAAAGGGGGTTTTCTGACAGCGTCCAGGACAATAAAGAGGTCCCAAAGGGGAATGCGCCTAAGGGACCGAGATTCACATAGAGCCACCCTCCTAGAGATCTCTCTGAGAAGGAAGTCATTCTCAAAGGAGGGTCTGCCGAGTTGGCAAATAGTGGTGCAGATAGCTGACCTGTAGCTCCGTATGGAGCTAGCAGAGAGCTTAAGAGAGGAAGATAGGTGAGAACAGAAGTTGCCTATCTGGATATTGGAAACCGATCATGGGGGAGAGAGTCGTCTGAGCACCAGGAGACCCATCTCTCCCATTGGTAATTGTAGAGGAACTCGGTGCTGGCCCTGCGCAAGGCTGTCGCTAGGTCCCTGCGAGGCCCCCGCCACTGGACTGGGATCTGTCCATCTGGGAGGTAGGGGCAGGTGCTCGCAGTTCGGTTGGCACACAAGCCAGGCGTGCAGGCGGAGCATCTAAGGGTTGGAGTGAGGGCGACCCCAGCAGGGTTGCCCGAGCATGTCCCATCGAGTGTTCAACTGGAGGGGGGAACATGGATGAGGAATTTGAGGTCAGAAAACCAGGAATGGGTCGGCCATCACGGGGTTATGAGGATAAGCCTGGGTCTTTCCAGCCTCGCCTTCCTGACCACCTTGTGGAGGATTGGAAAGGGAGGAAAGGCGTATGCTATGAGGCCCGCCCAGGAAGGGGAGAGAGCGTTGACTGCGTACGCTTGGGGATCGGGAACGGGGAGAGACATACCCTGGCAGACGATGGTTGAATCAGGTGGCAAAGAGGTCGACCATGGGCCTGAACCAATGTTCCCATACCGTGGTCAGGGTCAGCCTGCTGAGGGTCCATTCCGTGTGAAGGATGGACCTGGACCGGCTGAGGGAGTCTGCCAGGATATTGCGGGTCCCTTTGTGTCTCACGCAGAGGGTGATTCCCCGTGCGTGACACCAGCAGAGGAGGGCCTCTGTCCGAAGAGAGAGGCCGATGGAGCAAGACCCCCCTCCCTTCCTTTCCTTGTTGACAGCAAGCCACCAAGTGTTGTCTGTGTGGAGGAGAACAAGTCGGTGTGAGACATGGGGTTGGAAACGGTGGAGGGCGAGCCTGACTGCTTCCAATTCCAGGACGTTGATGTGGTGACGTGCAGTCTGTGCGTCCCACACTCCCAGAGCCTGCGAGACTGTGTCTCCAAGTGGGCGCCCCAGCCCAAGTTGGAGGCGTCTGTGTAGAGTTCCAGGGGCTGAGTTGGGAGGGAGATGGGGGGGTCAGTGTGTGAGGGTTTGAGCCACTCCCTCCATAGCCCAATGGAACCAAGGCCCGAGGAAGAATGGTCTGATCCCAGCGGTAGGAGGCCTGAGACCAACAACGATGGAACTCCCTTGGAGTTGGTGTTTGGGGACCCAGCGAGGGGAATGAGGGACGAGAGGGACTCCATCATCCTAGAAGAGAGGTCAGGGTTGTGGCCGAGGTGCGGGATGATCCGCGGTGGGTGTGTGGGCTGGATAGGGGGGGAGGGAGCAGGAGCGGCGTGGTCGTTCCCGGC
>JADBJO010000197.1:494966-552466 GCA_016801955.1 Conus betulinus
CACATTTCTAACCCCCTTATGTTTCAGTAGACAAATGTAGGGTTTAAAAAGATGATTTCCCACACAGACAAATCCGAACATCCACATAACATCATTTGAGCTTTCTTCAGTGATACTTTATTATGATCCTTTTGAAAAATGTCCTCCTCCCACACAGTGACACACGCACATTTTTTATTAATGCAATTTCAAAATTCTAGATTTTTCCCCACTAAATTTTCTACACAGGAAACTGAAAAAAAAAAAAAAAAAAAAACCTTTGCGAGGGTTGGCAGCCATGCTGTCTGTATTGAGGGGATATGGCCTAAGACCCAGATGCTCCTAAATTGTCGAGAAAGTGATCATTGCTCTACAGGGCAACACATCCCCATGACCTTGTCATGCAGTTATGATGAAGGGTCTGTTTCCTTGCCGAATTCAAAACAAACAAAAAAAGCATTCACTGTTATAGAACAATCCTTTTTCTTTTTAACCATGTACAATATATTTTAGCACAGGAACTTTTCAAAGTCAGAGCTCTTTTGGGTGTGTCTTCAGTAAATGTTTAGATTGTGGCATTGTTTGTTATCAAGCAGGAGTGTGACATTTGTGATTGCACACAGCTGCAGTCTTGACACTGCTTGATCACGGAGCGCTGACATCTCCCCGACTGAGCGTCTGAAGAAAAAGATTATTTTCAACTCTAGAAATTAGATGGAATTGTAACCTAAAAGAGTAAAGGGTAAAACAGCAAGCTGTCATTACAATTCACACCTGTGGAAAACAGATTCCGTCAAATAAATAACACATGAATGGGGAGTTTTTATTATACTCCCTGTTTGGCTAGTATACTTACCATGTCAGACCATAGCATTCAATGGCAGTTAGTTAGCTCTGCCAGGCCGAAATTTTTCGTGGGCTAATGCAGTAATAAGACAGTCACGCGACACCCACCCTACCTCCGCCACAGGAAGAAAGCTGGTGTCCCCTTCCCTGTTCCTCATTCAGCGAGGCCTGTGCGCAAGGTAACCCCAAGAACCTTGGCGCTAGAGGGGAAGGTAGGGCGAGCATTAGAGTCTGACATGGTAAGTATACTAGCCAAACAGGGAGTGTAATAAAAACTCCCCATTTTGGCATCATATACTATATCATGTCAGACCATAGCAGAATTTAAAGGAATTAGGAGGTGGGCTGAGTGCCCTAGTGGTTCTTGGGGTTAACCGATGTAGCTGCATTAGCCGCCTCAAAGGAGATCCCTTTAGAACCATCAGCCCTGGTCATGCGGATATCCCTTAAATAAAAGATGACTGGGAGTGCACTGCAGACCTCCCAGAAATGGAAGAGTCACCAAGAGATCATCAGCAAGAGTGGCATGAGACCAGACATAGAAGTCCACTCTCAGTCAACCAAGCAGCTGATCATGATCAAGCTCACGGTGCCATATGAGAACAGAATGGAGGCAGCTCAAATCTACAAGACTGAAAAGTATGCTGATCTGCCAAACAGCCTGAGGAGAGAAGGCTATCAGGTCAAAGTCCTCACTGCAGAAATTGGAGCTATGGGGTTTGTAGGAACGTCTGCATACAGCCTCATGAAACAGCTCTCAGTTGCAGGGAGGGAAAAAACCCAAGAGCCCTGAAAGCAGTGTGGCAGAAGCAGCAGAGATGTGTTCAAGCTGGACCTGGTCAAGGAGTAACAAAAGTGAACTTCATAAGGTGTAAATTTCCCTACAAATATCTGGTGCTCCAGTGGTTAGAGTGCAAGTCATTAACGGAAAATGAGCATGTCCAGAGGGTCATGGGTTCAAATCCCAGCCATGGCTCGTCCCAAGATGAAAAAAAAGGGGCAGCAGAGGGACATCTGGAGTCATGAACTGGGTGTGGCCCAACCCCCCTAGAGTGTCAGGAGATAAGGGCCGAAACACTTGCTTGAAAGGGGCTTCTCTTCTTAGGACTCTCTGCTGCCACGCTCTCCACGAGTTTCTTTCTACAGGAGACATCTCTGGGAGGAGCGCCTGGGGCGTGAGCGTTCCCAGTAGCGTCTCAGACACCTAGAAGGGCACAGGTCCATGTCTACCCCGCTCTCCCCTCCTCCTAGGATATCCGCCAGTGAGCGGATGACGATGGAGGGCGAGACTGTGCCCGGTTTCTGATTCTTAGCTAAGAATTCAGGAAGAAACTTTAGAGAGACAGAGCCGTCCCTGTGGAAGGTGATGTCTCTGGGGTCCCCGCTGAGGGCATGAATCTTCACTTCGCCTTCTGGCCAAAGCCAGGGCGAGGAGAAAGGTGGTTTTCAGGGAAAGAAGGTCAAAGGGAAGGATGGTGATAGGCTTGAAAGGGGGTTTTCTGACAGCGTCCAGGACAATAAAGAGGTCCCAAAGGGGAATGCGCCTAAGGGACCGAGATTCACATAGAGCCACCCTCCTAGAGATCTCTCTGAGAAGGAAGTCATTCTCAAAGGAGGGTCTGCCGAGTTGGCAAATAGTGGTGCAGATAGCTGACCTGTAGCTCCGTATGGAGCTAGCAGAGAGCTTAAGAGAGGAAGATAGGTGAGACAGAAAGTTGCCTATCTGGATATTGGAAACCGATCATGGGGGAGAGAGTCGTCTGAGCACCAGGAGACCCATCTCTCCCATTGGTAATTGTAGAGGAACTCGGTGCTGGCCCTGCGCAAGGCTGTCGCTAGGTCCCTGCGAGGCCCCCGCCCCTGGACTGGGATCTGTCCATCTGGGAGGTAGGGGCAGGTGCTCGCAGTTCGGTTGGCACACAAGCCAGGCGTGCAGGCGGAGCATCTAAGGGTTGGAGTGAGGGCGACCCCAGCAGGTTGCCCGAGCATGTCCCATCGAGTGTTCAACTGGAGGGGGGGAACATGGATGAGGAATTTGAGGTCCAGAAACCAGGAATGGGTCGGCCATCACGGGGTTATGAGGATAAGCCTGGGTCTTTCCAGCCTCGCCTTCCTGACCACCTTGTGGAGGATTGGAAAGGGAGGAAAGGCGTATGCTATGAGGCCCCGCCCAGGAAGGGAGAGAGCGTTGACTGCGTACGCTTGGGGATCGGGAACGGGAGAGACATACCCTGGCAGACGATGGCTGAATCGGGTGGCAAAGAGGTCGACCATGGGCCTGAACCAATGTTCCCATACCGTGGTCAGGGGTCAGCCTGCTGAGGGTCCATTCCGTGTGAAGGATGGACCTGGACCGGCTGAGGGAGTCTGCCAGGATATTGCGGGTCCCTTTGTGTCTCACGCAGAGGGTGATTCCCCGTGCGTGACACCAGCAGAGGAGGGCCTCTGTCCGAAGAGAGAGGCCGATGGAGCAAGACCCCCCTCCCTCCTTTCCTTGTTGACATAGCAAGCCACCAAGTGTTGTCTGTGTGGAGGAGAACAAGTCGGTGTGAGACATGGGGTTGGAAACGGTGGAGGGCGAGCCTGACTGCTTCCAATTCCAGGACTTTGATGTGGTGACGTGCAGTCTGTGCGTCCCACACTCCCGAGGCCTGACTGTTCTCCAAGTGGGCGCCCCAGCCCAAGTTGGAGGCGTCTCTGTGTAGAGTTCCAGGGGCTGAGTTGGGAGGGAGATGGGGGTCAGTGTGGAGGGTTTGAGAGCCACTCCTCCATAGCCCAATGGAACCAAGGCCCGAGGAAGAATGGTCTGATCCCAGCGGTAGGAGGCCTGAGACCAACAACGATGGAACTCCCTTTGGAGTTGGTGTTTGGGGACCCAGCCGAGGGGAATGAGGGACGAGAGAGGGACTCCATCATCCCTAGAAGAGAGGTCAGGGTTGTGGCCGAGGTGCGGGATGATCCGCGGAGGTGGGAGATGAGGTTCACTATGTGGGCGGACCTCTTCGGGGTCGGGGAGACCTGCATGGAGATTGTCTTGAAACTCATGCCCAGAAAGGAGAACAGCTGACTGGGGTTGCGTTCGCCACTTGCTGGGGTTGGTGACAAACCCTAGTGTGGAACAGAGGCTCAGGAGGTGGGTGGTGTGGGCTTGGCACTAGGCGCGGGAGGGAGCCAGGACGAGGCAGTCGTCCAGGTACACCAGGAGGTGAATGTCCTCCTGTCTGGCCAGGGAGGCCATCTCCTTGACCACCTTTGTGAAGAGGAATCGTCTGTGGGCTGGGTGTATCAGGATCTGAAAGTAAGCGTGCTTCAGATCTATAGAGGTAGCCCAATCCTGATGGTGGATGGAGTCTCTGATCTGCATCGGAGTGTCCATCTTGAATTTGGCGGTCTGAGGAACTTGTTGGGGTGAGAGAGGTTGAGGATGGGCCTCCATCCTCCTGATGGTTTGGGGATCACAAAGAGAGGTGGGAGTAAAATCCCTACACAGATGCCTCCAACTTGGGTTGGGGCCATGAAACATTTCAACCTGGCAGAGCTAACTAACTGCCGTTGAATGCTATGGTCTGACATGGTATAGTATATGACGCCAAAATAGAATTTAGTGAAAAGGTTAAAACATGCATGCCAATCCCTGCACCTCCCTCTCAAAAATTCAAAGAGGAAAATCTGCAGGAAGACCTATTAACAATATGGGACTGGTTTATTGATACAAGGGAAAAATGATTCTATTTAAGTTTCTAATGCCATCACTTGATATGAACCATGATTTAACAATCTCACAGATATTTCAACAAATGGCTTACCAACCAAGTACAACAGCATTTAAGGCAACTGTCTTCTTCTTAACCCACTGAACATCATCAATCACGTCAGACATGGTCAATGACTTCAGAAAAGCCAGACTATGCAGGAAGTTGATGTTCATCTTTCACACTTGGCAGTCATCACAGAGAAAGCAACAGTCACCATTTCCCCTCAAACTTTTAATGTTTTTCAATCTGGTGATGCTTTTTCCTCTGGAGCTCATTGCAGCTCTTCATTTGTAAATACAGTCTCAAAATTAAAAGCAACACTGCCAAATTCCATTTTGAATTTAATGTGTAACTAACATATGGACACCATATGTTCCTGACTTTATCCATGGAGGCTGAACCAAGCATTTACATGGATCCATCAGTACCATGTCAGAACTTTCAACAAATTTCTCACAACTGCTTACATGGTTTCTTTCCCAGCAACAAAGAAGGCAATGAGCAAGACTCCCGGTTTTAACTTCACCGATGAAACAACCAAACATTTCTTCTCCTACAAATTTTCCTGCCTAACCTGTCCTCTAAGAATGCCCTATTTTCACCCCACACCAAATGTCTGAACTCATCACCACAATTTTGTGCTTCACATGATCATGCTGACATGATGTGATGAGTAGGAACACGTTAACCGATGGATTGATTTGCAGACAATGCTCTCCATTTATATATTGTTGAATCTTCATTTTCTTCCTTTGTAAGAAATAAAGGAAACCAGGGCGCTATGATTTTGTTTCCGCTGAATTCATGAATTCAGGAGTCCCACACTGATTAAAACTTTATTTCTAATGCATATAAAATCAGTCATTTAACATAAAAAAAAAAATAATTGTTAGCAGGACACTTGTTTTCACCATCAAAGTATGACTTTCATGTAGTAATGTTGCTTTTTAATTTGTAATTTACAAAAATAGGGCCATCAGGGCACACACGAAAATGCTGAAAAGTGCTCACCACTGCCTCCCACAGATGCGATTTTCTCCAATAAAGACCTCCATTCAGCAAGTACCTAATAATCACTTTCTGGTATGAATCTTGTCAATTCCATATCCGTATGAAAACAAAGAAATCTTTTACAATGGCTAGAGTAAACACAGTGTTCTTGAGCACACACACAAGGCAGAAGTCTTAGGAATACAAGTCACAAGATGAAGAAAAAAAAGTAGGCCTATGCTTTCTTTCCACCTGACTAACAGCTGCCTTGTCCTTGATTGACTAGCACACACTGCCTCTGGTTGAAGGAGAGAAGTCCAGTGAGAACAGTCCAGTGCTCAAGTCATCCTCCTATTTGTCCTCTTGGAAATACTTTTGATTTATTCCAAGGAGGCTACCTTTTACAGTTGGGGCTGCTGTCCTCATTCCTTTGTCAATTGGTCAGCTTCTTCATTTCCATATATAGTGCAGTATGAAGGTGTTCACTGGATGGGAGTATTTTCAGTAACCGAGAAATGGTAATCATTTTAGATCAGTAGTACCATAGGATGATGACTATTGTTATATAAGTGGAAAAATGTAGTGGTGATGGTGCAAGTTGGGGGGATAAAGGAAAATATCAATGACCTGTGGGTGATGCTCATTGGCATGGGTGAGATCAATAGTACTGTAGGATCATGGTTTGTGGTAAGTGGAATAATAAGGTGGCATTAGTATAATATTGCAGGTTGAGAAAGAGGGTGGAGGGGGGTAGGGGTAGATGACTGATGGGTGATGATCATGTATGATTTGAGATAAACAGTACTGTAGGATGATGATAATTGTTGTATAAGTGGGATAATGTTGTGGCATTGGTGTAAAATGCTTGCGGGGGAATGGGGGAGGTGTTCAAAGATGGGTGGATGATGATCATGGTCAAGGTGTAGGTATGATCCACAGTGGTGTAGGATGATGGTCATTTTTGTAAAAGGAGTAGGATAGTGTATTGGCAAGTACGATAATGCCAGTGGGGGAATAAAGGAAATGATCAATGACTGATGGATGTTGATCACTGAGAGATGAGATCTACAGTACTACAGGGTGGTGACCATTGTCATAAGTGAAATACTGTGGTGGCATTGATGTATTAATGCGGGGGGGGGGGGGGGAAAAAAAAAGGAATAAAATTTGATGATTGATCATTGCCATAAGTGAAATGCATGATAGCTTTGGCATGATAATGCCAGTTGAGTAAAAAAAAAAAAAAAAAACTGGGGGGGGGGGGGGGGGGGGGGGGGGGGGGGGGGGGGCAATGATCAATGACTGATTGATGGTGATGGTTGTCACAGGCGAAATCATCACCGTCTCATGCACACACGCATGCATGATACATGCACGCACACACATGTACATACACACACACACATACACACATACACAGGCGTACACAGGCACATCCACACACATATAAAAAAAAAAAAAAATAAAAAAAAAAAGGATTAGCATACACAGGACATCTTATGAGTGGTGGTAATAATGATAGTGGTCATATATGGGAATCTGTGTTAAAAAAAAAAAAAAAAAAAAAAAAAAAAACACACACACACACACACCTGACAAACACATGCACATACATCTAAGCATACCTATATATATATGTATGTAGAGGGGAGAGGGGAGACACAAGCCCCTTAGAATACTTTGTGCACAGAGGGGGGGGGGGGGGTGGGGGAACATAATGTGGACAAAGGAAAAGTGGTCAGGGGGGGGGGGGGGGGGGGGCACTGCAAGCAAGTTAATGTGGTATGAGTGGGTGTGTGAATTTATGGAATATATATAGTGGGTTGCAGCTGAGGTGATGGACTAGTGTAATCATGTAGTTGTGTTAGGATGCTGGTGATTCAAATATGGGGGTTAAGGGAAAGACAGGGGTGTCAGAGGGGCAGTAGGGCCAAACGAAGTTGCAGTAGAAGCACTAGAACTCGTTGAAGGACCAGCAACAAAGTGCTTTTTTGAACAAAAACTTGTTGATGTACTAGTACTACTTCAAGCTTGCCCACTGTCACGATCAAAAAAAAAAAAAAAAAAAATTATTTAAGGACACTGCCGCTGTAGCACTCGCCTTCTCCAAGTCTGAATGTTTCTTCCCTTTTTGGCGAGTTTGAAGGCCTTTTTCCCTTCTTACAAAACTACAATAGAACCGATATTTGTCTAAGTTATCTTGGCGAAGCCAGAGTTTATATTCAGAATTATCAAGCCACAGATCTTGGAATAAGCACTTCCCCATGTTTCTGAGTGAAACTGACGAAATCTTATAAAGAAACTCTCAATGAAATGTCAAATTTCGTTGAAAAACGAACTGTGGCCTTGCTTCGTTCAACACATGGAAAATCCAAGATGGCGGACAGCACAATACTTTGTCGTGGAGTTACTTCCCTTGAACGACTTTACACCATGATCGATCAGTACTGATTCGGCATTTACCTATTGAAAATCGGTTTTTTTTTTTTTTCTGATCATTCTTCTTTGATTTTTGTTGTGTTGTTGTTGTTTTTTTTTTTTTTTTTTAAGAATTTTTTTTTTAGGCTGTTCTGGTTTTAGGGCCTTTTAGGGCCTCCAGCCTCTTCATTTTGATTTTTAAGGCCTTTTAGGGCCCCTATTTTTTGCCTAAAAAAGTTAGGGCCTTTTAGGGCCGAATTTTTGTCATTTTCTCGCCCATTAAATTTGAAGGAGATGCATGGAGAGGAGGATGTTCACACTTGCACTTGTAAAAAAACAAAAACACAAAAAAAACAAAAAAAACAATTTCTCTTTATATATATATATATTTATATACATATATATATATAGAGAGAGAGAGAGAGAGAGAGAGAATGTTTATTCATGTATCAAAAAACAACAACAAAAAACAAAACAAAACAGAAACACACTAAAACCGACAGCAGCAGCCGTATTTCCAGCTGCACACACACTCACACAGACACATACGTTCAGACACACATATACATACAGATCTGGCAAGGCATTAAAAATGAGATCAAGAGAAATATAGACGTGGAGAATGAGATGGATGGAAGAATACTGGCAGACATGGCTACAGGCATACACAAGATACAGCTAACATTCTCACAACATCCAGACTGAAAATGTTTGACCTGCAGGTAGTTTTATTCAGATTTTAGGAATAAACAGAAAAGCATCAACACCACATCATATGACAGGTGTGTGGCAAAACATACATCACATTCATTTCAAATATGTCAATGTTTTCTTTCTCACACCATCCCAGTATTTACAATAATTTCCTCATCCATCTCGTTTCCATATTACGTGCTTTTAAAACATAAAACCACAGACAGCTTTTACATAACCATGAACAAAATGGCTGACTGTGGGTCAGAATTCAAGAGTCCTGAATCAACCGGCCTTCACAGCATACTGTCATGTCTCCCTAACAGGGTACATACTTCACAGCCCTAGCAGAAACTACAAAAGTCACTGAAAGTAATCTGGGACAATACTGTTCAGTCACTAACTCAACAATATACAGCAACAACTGATTAACCAGATCAATTTTCTTTTTTCTTTAAATTTACATGCTGCTGAATGCACACCAAAAATTTTTTAAGTTCTCCATAGTCTCTTGGCTAAAGGTGCACTGAAGTGTCCAAGGTACACAATGTCTAGGGCATATCATGGTGGAAAGCACCCCATTCCTCTCTTTTACGATCTTAACCTCCCCTGATGTACATTAGGTACCCACTTGCTGCTGGTTGGAAAGAGGGTTTTCAAGCCGAAAACATCTCACCCCATATGTGGTTTGAACTGTGGAACATCAGCTCCGCAGGCATTATTCCTGCAACTTGACTATGGTTCCCTCTTCTATTCATCTGCCTGTGGGCTGAACACAAAAGTCGGCGTTTAAAAGAAAGAAAAAAAAAAAAGACACCAGTTTAAACTGTAGCTTTTAAATCACAAAGATTAAAAGCAAATGATTATGCAGCTGATGACCATGTTAAAGACAAACAGCCCTTGATCTACAGGACGTTTACAACAAGAATTCCACCGAGACTCATTTTCTCCTATCCCAAGAGCTCGTCTTCAGTGTCCAACTCTTCAATCAGTAGTTCTTGCTGTCCAGAGCACCAACAAGTGGCAGTTCTACACTGGTGGCCCGTCACAGTCCAAACTAAAATCATCCAATGTTCTCAGTGCTATTGTTTTACATGGACACAAAATTCAGAGTCGTCTGGCAGTTATGGCAGCAATGTTAAAGCGATTGTCTTGCTGCCTGGATATTGTGCCTCCCCCCATCATGAGACTGCCACTCTGGGGTGCCCCTGAGGACATGTACATGCTGCCTCCAACACTGGTGGTTCCCATGCCTGATCCATAGCCTGAAGAACCACCACCACCTCGCTGAGAACCTCCCAGACTGCTGCTTCCCAGCAGCGCTCACCAGACCCTGATCCTCCCTCCATGCTTCTTCCCCAGCTGGAGTCAGACTTGCTATGGCCTCCATCGGCTGGGCCGCCCCACGTCTGGCGACCTCCCACCACTTCTGCACATACAACTCAGAAATTCAGCAGTTATTCTTTTGTCTTTGCTACCAACCCCATATTCATTTGTGCACAAAGGTTGGTAATCTGAGATCATACTTGTTTGGCTTTCTATAGTGATCGTATCAGAACTTCTGCAAACTGTAATCAGTGTTCTATCTGTTCAGCCAATTCTTTTGTAATGTAATGTTAAAAATTTGACTGGTTTCCATTATATGACTACTCCTCTGAAAGCACACACATACACACACACACGAAGTATGCATACAATAGCAATTTCAGTTTGGAAGGCTTTCAAGAATGCATGCTGGTCATAGCAAAGGCCCTTCCCAGCTCCTATCTTAAAAGTGTGCAATACGACATGTTGCAGGTTTTCCTACACATGTTGACAAGAGTTTTTTGGAGTGCAAACACTGACCTGATCATTTATTAGATATGGCTAACTAAATAAACAGCATATGAACAGCTTTCTACACTTTGGATTGTGGTAAACAGACTGTGCTTGACAAAAAGAATGGTCTATGCTCTGGTCAAGAAAGTTTGATAACTTTAGCGGATATCAAAGTATTTAAAAAAGTGCAAAAGCTTACTGAAAAAAGCTCATGTGACCCAGATACACACTGACCTTGAACACATCCTTTTATCTATTTATTCATTTATTTTACATATAAGCCATCAGTCCACTTCTTAGCTGTTGGTTAGATTTTTTACTCAAATTACAAGAACATCCTACATCAATAGTATAACAATATTCTCCACATGCAATTACAGCTGGTAGATTACTTCCTGATTTTCACTCACTTCGACTGTCACGATTAGCACCATGTCCTGGGCGACTGCTGCCACCAGCTGGATTTCGGCCTTCCCCACGGAAGTCCTCTCGCAAGTCCCGATGGCCTCGATCATCGCGACGGTCATCTCGACGAAAATCACGGCTGAAAATAACAAGACATCACTGAAATCAACTGTGAATTACATCAGGTTGTAATTTTAAAACCTTCCAAAAAAAAAAAGTACATAACTGAAAATACGTCAAGAAAATATTATATAAAAACAAATATGTCCTAATAGATCAAGAACAGCATAAAACATGCTGTAACACTTCAGTAAAATGCAAACCTCTTTTGTTTTAATATTTCCACAAGTGCAGTTTTTTTCATCAAAAGTGTGGTGCTTTCACTTAACAAGCAAATTTACAAGCTACTAAACAAGCATTACATGATCAGAACAATTTTGGTAATCAGCATCTGAAATCAAAAGAGATGTTTAACAAAGCTAAATTTCCAGAACCTGAATCTGAAAGAATATGCATGTACATGTAGGCACTGCCAGTGACAAGACCTACATAGGCCTACAAGGAAGTCAAACATCGAAATATGCACAGGCAATTAGCCCATGGGTACCATTATTCAAATAAGAAGCACAACTGAAGTATATGTCACACACTTTTTTTTAACTCCCTAGGTCAGTGGAAGCAGTGATGAATCAGCCACATTTCTGTGAGAAAACAAATTTGACAGGATCATTTATACCATAAAGTTCAGTCCAGTAATCACAAATGGTTCAGGACGAAGTTAAGCGCAGTGCTGACAGCACCAGTACTGGCATAAATGTGACAGACACAGTTCATTCACTCTGACAAAGTTACAAAAACAGTGTCACCACTATTGGCATAAATCAAAAAGACAATTCATTTACTCTGAAAGTTAACTTATGACAAAGTTACAAAACTGTGTCTCCACTATTGGCATAAATTTCACAGACACAGTTCATTTACTCAGAAAATTAACTTGTGACTAAGTTACAAAACTGTGTCACCACTATTGGCATAAATTTGACAGACACAGTTCGTTTTCTCAGAAAATTAACTTATGACCAGTTACAAAACTGTGTCACCCACTACTAGCATAAATTTGACAGTTCATTTACTCAGAAAAATTTACATATGACTAAGTTACAAAACTGCGACTTTTGACACTGATGAAGCTGACATCATTGAGTTGTAAGTGTTGTTCAGTTGCCAAAGTTTGAAGCTGTAAAGAAGAGCTACATCAATACACAGGCGAAATAGCAGACCAGTGTAGATTTGTTCTAAAACAATGTAAATGGTTAGCTGTTGTATTTGAAGTGACATAACACGTGGAAATCTAATAAATGGCTACAATTATTTGGGATGAAAAGAAGCAATCTTGGTCATTTTCAAAATCGCAGTCCAAGGTACCTTTCTTAATCCATGGAATGATTTGTCAAACTATTGCATCAAATCCTGTTGATGTTAAACTGTAACAGATGTTAAACTGTAACAAACTATTTTTACTTAATTTTCTTTTTTTTTTTTCTCAAGAAACCATACATAATTGTTCTTCACTGTCATTTCAATATTTTCTTTTTTTTTTGTTGCTGTCCCATCTTCTGTGCCATCTCAGTGGCATTGCACCCACGCTGCTCATTCCAAGCCCCCATCCACAAACCACAGCCCAGCCCAGCCTGCTGCAGCCCAGGCACCGGCACCCCACAGGGAGCAGCCAATGTAAAAGATGTCATGAGGCAATCCACCGGGTATGGTTTCAATATTACTCAAATTGAAAAACGGCAACCAAGCAAGTGGCCATACTACTGGCAGACCAATGTGATTTCAATTTTGATGTCAATAACATTCATTCAAGTTAACAGTTAAGTTTCTAATGAATTTCCTATGTATGCGTTTTTGAAAATGATGCATCTTGTTTGCTGTTCAACTTCAGTTCTAATAATCTGAGAAACTGAAAGATGAAAACGCCCCATTCACTCTTGAAGAAATATGGCATTTTCTGTATCCTGCTGGCTTCACAAAAATTTGCACAACTTCAACGTTTGACCTATTGACTGATCTACATTTTATCAGTGCATGTCCCGCATAAAAAAAAAAAAAAAAATCCAAGACCGTTATATAGAAAATGGTAATTTTATAGAAAATGGTAATTTTTACTTTCATCTGTATGAGCCAATTTTGACTTTCAATGTTAACAATATTGTTTTTATCTAGTATTACAATGTTAACAATATTGTTTTATCTAGTATTACAATGAGTGAATTACTGATACATCAGAGATAATTTACTTCCCTTTCTGATCATGTGTAATACACATTCATTTAGAAGAAAAAACACTCAACTGTTTTTTTTTTTTTTTTTTTTTTTTTAAAGCAGGAACCAGACAACTGTGGCAGGTTCTCAAAACCCTCAGTTCACACAGTGAAACTCTGACGTTTTGGGACCGAGAGTGGTAAAGTTCACACAGTGCTTTGTTAAGTCTGAGTTAACTCCCTACATTATGTTTGTCACTTTTCAAGAGCCCAAGGCGCACAAATTCACCTTTCAAGACTTGCTAAAATCTTCTCACCCACCCTTCCCTGGATCTATTTATCCCAAATTCGTGTACCTGTAAAATCTCAGACAAAAACCTGTAATTTGAAAAAAACAAAACAAAAAAAAAACAAACAACATAAAAAAAAACCCCATGTAATCTTGATAATCGCAATAGTTTTGCAACTTTTGAAGATTTGGAAGAGCCAGCCACTGGGCGTAGGACTGCTTCGTCGCCATCTTTGACAGGGTAAAAGACGTTAAGACACGCTGGGAAATGTTTTTTTACTGCTTTTGACCAGAACGGTAGCAGACGAAACGTCGCGTTTAAGAATTTTCTTTTTTTTTTTTTCCACCCCCCCCTAATTTTTGGAGGGGGGGGGGGCTGTAATTCCTGTAATTTTTTTTGCTGCACTCGTGCATGGCGCTCAGTCCCTGCCCGATGCGCATATTTCGCCACTTTTTAATTAATTTTTACGGTAGCTAGACAACAACTGACAGTGTTGTGTTAGGTGTCAAAGGAAAGAACAAACACTCAACTAATTGAACACAGTAAATTTTGAATCATTTCCTTTCAATGTGTAGACACGACTGTGCATAAAAAACATGTCTGATAAGTAAAAAAAATTTCTTTTTTCTACATTCTCTTCTGTTCTGTTACAACATCAAATCAGAAGATGAAGGGACGGCTGCTTCTTCTAACAATTCACTTTCCTCTTCTCTTTCATAGTTTTCTCTCCCTCTATCACTCACCTCATCACCTGATTCACTTTGTAATATGATTTCAAGCACTTCATAGAGCGAGAAATCGCTGCCACCCCTTCGTCCGACTGACATTTTTTCACGCGCGTTTAGCGGCAAAGCCCGGTGCCATCAGTTCCTTTGTTCCAAAGCTGCTGGGATCAGCCAAGTTCACGATAGAGCACTGAAAGTAAGGTCTACTACTCACTACAACATCCCAAGACTAGTTACAAAGCTTATTTCCCTTGGATCATTTTATGGAAAGTGTAGGAATTTTTTATGTTCCAGTCACACGATTGTGTGTGACACGGCAGAATGTACCGTCTGTCACCCAGCCTTGGGTGCGTCGGCTCAAGGAAAGAAATCCCATCACCCACGATTAGGTGACTCGGCTGGTAAAGGTTAACACTTTTGTTATAGTTCCTTGACAAAGTTGCACATTTGTTCAACAGGAATATCTTCACTACATCATTTCTTACTTCAACTGTCATGATGAATACTGTAAGTATAGAAGACAATCACTACAAAAAGTCTTCCCACCCCTTTTCAAAGTCTGTATATGTTCTTTTCTTTGTTTTTTGCTGTCCCAACCTCTGCGCCTGCGCCACCTCAGAGGCAGTGCACCCACGCCGCTCATTCTGACACCCCGTCCACAGCCACAGCCCAGCAATCCACAGGGAGCGGTCAATGTCAAGTCGTCAAGAGGGCAACCCACCGGAGAAGACACTGCACTACTGCCGAGTCACTTCGGTGGTGTTCAGTGGCGCCTGTTCTGATCTAACATACGCAGGACGCCACCTACTAGGCCCCCTCCTGACAATAATTGCTTAGTCGCGGGAACCGACATGAGTGAGCTCTCCCTCCGGAGGGCGCTACCACGTCCGTCCAACGACAGCCCCCATGAACTCGCTGATACCGGTGGACCCCGACGGAACCAAACCAAGGCCACAGACGTGGTGGACAGGACATCGAAACTGAGGTCACCATGAGAGCAGGGCATGAAGGGGCCACAGAATTTGAGACATTTTTTTTTAATGCTGATCAATGAGAATGAGGATGATTAAGATGATGCTACAGATTTCCATTTCGGTCTGAGACTACATGACAGGGCTGTACTATACGCTTCCTTTCATAATATATCCTGGCATCAACCAGGCCTGAAAGATACAGGCACCTGCAGTGTTGGTCATGAAATTTGAGCAACACTCTCAGAAACGCATCCATTAAATGGATGAAACTCGACTGTGTGGTCCCAGTCTTCCTAACTGAGTCCGCAGCAAACTCAACTCTGGGTAGGAGCCAGTCGGGGCAGAAAAAACCCACATGACTCTCATGGGATTCGAATCCACGACCTCCCAGCCGGGAGTCCGCGATGCTAACCACTCCACGGCCGCTGGTGTATATGTTATTACTATTGGTGAAATGATTATACACCGAATCTTTTTTTTCAGTATGTGCTGATCAAATGAGATGTTCTATAAAGCTGGTAGAATTAAAACTTTCGGGTTTTATTCATAATATTAAAATCAAAATCACTGAAGAAAGAAACGCATGTCAAGTCAATTCTGAAACCTGTCAATCATACAGACACGCACACACACATATTACCCATTGTCAAATCCTCTGTCACTGAACCTGCGTTCTTCCCTTTCAGGTCGATGGAATTCTTCCCGTCGAGATTCAAAGCGACCTCCCTCTTCACGCCGATCATACTTTTCTACTTTGCGCTCGTAACCTCCAGATCTTTCAACGTAACGACCACCTTCTCCACTTCTTTCAGAATCTGTATAAATGGGATACAGTTTTTCCACCACTTTTGCAAGCAAATTTGTTTTTATTTGGTAATTGATTTCAGTATACACAACATTACCCAACATGAAAAGATGCGTCCACATCAGCTGAGACAGACACAGTGACATAAAAAGGAAAACAGAGGTTTCTATCCTTTTTTCCTTGGGACTGTGATTAAAGAAAGCTGAATTCATTTCACTTGTCACAAACTGAAAATGATGAACCTCCAAACACAAGGCCCTCGTGGATAGTAAAACATGGCAAGTTACATATTACATATCAGAAATGCTCATGGGTTAAGGACAAACAGAAATAACAAAATGATTTTTTTTTCTTTTTTTATCATTTTAAAAAAACCCAATGGACCTAAATATTTAGGGTCACTTTCCAATGTATTTGCCGTTTCCTCTTTTAAACATAATTTCTAGGTTAACTTACGATGATTTGAATCCCGTGTCTTTTGCGTGGTTGTTTGGCTGCCTCACCCCAAATATCATCCACTTCCATTCGACTTTTTGGCACAGGGATTGGTCGTTTGACAGCTCGGCGTTCCGCTGCCAATCTGAAATCAGAACCTATTTACAGTGACTTGAGGTACTACTATTGCACTAACTTGTCAATACATCAAGGATTTCAGCCTATCCTTATTTGCTGATTGTGGAAGAAAATTTCTTTTTAGACCAGCCGCCGTGGCAAAGTGGTCAGCATCGCGGACTCCCGGCTGGGAGGTCGTGGGTTCAAATCCCATCAAAGTCATATGGGTTTTTCTGCCCCGACTGGCTCCTACTCAGGGTTGAGTTTGCTACGGGCTCAGCTGGGAAGACTGGGACCACACAGTCGAGTTTCATCCACTTAATGGATGCGTTTCTGAGAGTGTTGCTCAAAATTCATGACCAACACTGCAGGTGCCTGTATCTCTCGGGCTGGATGACACCCGATAACTATGAAAGGAAGCGTCGAGTACAGCCCTGTCATGTAGTCTCAGACCGAAATGGAAATCCGTAGCATCATCTTAATCGTCCTCATTCTCATTGATCAGCATTAAAAAAAAATGTCTCAAATTCTGTGGCCCTTCATGCCCTGTTCTCATGGTGCCTCAGTTTCGATGTCCTCTCCACGTCTGTGGTCTTGGTTTGGTTCCGTCGGGTCACTGGTATCGGCGAGTCCCTGGGGGCTGTCGTTTTTGACGGACGTGGTAGCGCCCTCCGGAGGGAGAGCTCACTCATGCCGGGCTCCGCGACTGAGCAATTATTGTCATCAGTAGGGGGCTTAGTAGGTGGTGTCCTGTGTATGTTAGATCAGAACAGGCGCCACTGAACACCACCGAAGTGACTCGGCAGTAGTGCAGTGTCTTCTCCGGTGGGTTGCCTCTTGACGACTTGACACTGACTGCTCCCTGTGGATTGTCGGTGTCAGGGCTGCGGCGGGGTTGACTGGGCTGTGGCTGTGGATGGGGTGTCAGAATGAGCGGCGTGTGTGCACTGCTTCTGAGGTGGTGCAGAGATTGGGACAGGAAAAAAAAAAAAAAAAAATAATTTTAAAACCGATTTGTTAATTCCCCAAATGAAACGGCAATAAAGAAAACTTTGTACATAATCCAGTCTACTCAAAGTACTGCAATTTGTGTGCAAATCAAGCTTAATCTGAAGTCCTCTTAAAGGGTTTTTAAAGGCTTTTACATTCACAAATGTATTTCTGAAACCAAAAGGTATGTATCCAATGAAAAAGCAAAAACAACAGCATGTTGACATTTCAAGCATTGCACTCCAAATATAAGAGCACCTTTCTAACTGACATCAGCGAAGCTGCAGTGGGGCTTTTTTTCCCCACAAGTTCTTGAAAACTGTCTCCCAGTCTTCAATGTCTGAAAAATTGACTCAATAGCACTTCCAGTCACACTGCTTCGCACACATGATGGTGGACCAGGAAGACAAAAATGAGTGATTCAGTACTGACAGAAAACAATGTATTTCGTGTATTTACCTGACAGAGAGACAGAAAAGATACTGCAGAAGTAACAGGTGCACGAGGAAAGGAGAAATAAAAAGATGGAGAAAAATGTAAGATTGAAGGAGGGAACAAGTTTCAAAACGATCCAAGTAAAAAAATGGCAAAGTATGAAGCCCACAAGAAGACAGAAGTTTTGTAATACATCACTGTGCTATTACTGTTCGTTTCTCCTCTTGCATTACACACTCCATCTCTTTAATACCTGCCTCTACCCGCACCCCCCTCTTTCTGCAGCTGTCAAACAAAGCAAACAAATGTAATCACGACCATGTTTTTTACCTTGGGGTCATGCTGTCTGTGTCAGTCACAATAGAGTCGTGATATTAGCTAAGTCTATCAAGAGTAAAGTTTATGTTCTGCCCTGTCTACTGATATACACTGAAAGGCCATCACATTTTCAATCAGACGGGGGTGGGGGATAATAAAAAGGCAATCATGGCATGTCAGCAACTCATGTAAAGTGCAGAGCAGACAGATGCAGAGATGTGTTAATGTTGTGGAGCCCTGCAGTGTGGTCAGAAAATTTGAGCAACACTTGGAGACTCTCATCAAATTAAGTGGATGAAGCTTCACTGTGTGGTTCCAGTCTTCCTAACTGAGCCTGTAAAATACTCAATTCTGGGTAAAAGCCGGTCAGGGCAGAAAAAACCCAAATGACTGTAATGGGAATCGAACCCACGACCTCCCAGCTGGGAGTCCACGATGCTAACCACTTCGCCATGGCAGCTGGTCGAAATTCCTAACTTTATGAATTATGCTCCTGAATACAATTGCTGTGCTAAACAAAGCTAGTCTGATGAAGACCAAAGATTTATACATCTCTCACCTTTCTTGGTCGCGTCGCAATCTTTCCTCTGCCATTCGTTTCATACGGGCACTCTCCCTTCGCAAACGCTCTGCCTCCTGTCTCTCAAATTCCAGCTTCTCCTTCTCCATTCTACACACATGCATATCAGATCCATGAAAAAAATATGTACACCTGAATTCAGAGAATTACCAATGTTAAGCATCTTTGTGGAAAAAAAATTCCTTCCCCAAGTCTGGCAATATTTTAAGAGGGGGCATAATTTTTATGTTCTAAACAGGCAGGGCAGTTTTTCAGGTTTTTATAAGCAAAAATGCACAATACATTAGCTTAATGCCCAGTGTCTGCTAAAAAGAAAAGTTGTGTTCATGACCTCTTATCATTGCGCAGTATCTCTGTTAATCATCTGATTTCTATCAGTTTAGCATTCTTGTGTCCACCTTTCAACCATTCCATGTTTTCATTGGACACATACATCAAAATATATGTGTAAGCAATGTCTGACAAAAAAAAAAAAAAAGGAAAGGAAACAAACAAAAAAAGCCCATACCGCAGTTTTTCCTTTTCCCTCTCCAGCTGCATGGCCTCTTCTCGCTGTTTTCTGTGGATGGCCTTCTGCCTCATACGCTCTCGTTCCAACTCCTGCATGCGAAATCGCTCCTCACTGCGAAGTTGCATTTCCTTCTGACGAAGCCGTTCTCTTTCTCGCTCAGCCTGCCACAGATCACACTGTGTACTAAAACAGTTATGAAAGGGGTGTAGAAATATACCGACAATTATTTCCCCATCCCCCCTTTTAAATGTAACTTCAACATTACTTTCTATTGCCTGTATGGGTTGTTAATACCAATTTGGGTTTGAGAAAATAAAATTCTGATCCAAGTGTGTGTTGCTACTCTTTTACTTTTGGACAGAACTGCATTCACAACATGGATGACATTGCATGTGAAATAATCATAACACTGTAATGGTTTGAATCATTCTCCGATGAATATTCATGACCAAGCATCAGCTGGTATGGGCCATGCTCTAAGAGACTAATCAATTAGTACAGAGTCTTAAGGGGAAAAAAAGCTTTTTTACAGGCTGCACAAACTCACCGGAACTACTTAGAATTAGCACAATCCCTGAACTGGCTGAAATTGTAATTTATGCCATGCTCCCTCCTACACATGCATGCCACGCTTCCTCCTACTCTCACTTCTCTTCTTTTTTCTTGCTGTCTCATCCTCTGTGCCACCTCCGTGGCACTGCACCTATGCCACTCATTCTAATCCCCCCCCTCCCCCCCCAACCACAGCCAAGTCTGGCCGGCCGCGGTCCCGGCACCAGCAATCCACAGGAAGCAGTCAATGTCGAATCAAGAGGGCCACAGAATTTAAGATTTGTATTTTTCTTTAGTGCTGATTAATGAGATGAGGACGATGAAGATGATGCTCGGATTTCCACTCCGGTCTGTGACTGCATGACAGGGCTGTACTGTACGCTTACTTTCACAGCATATCCCAGCATCAACCATGTCCCTGGAATACACACACTTGCAGCGCTGGTCAAGAAATTTGAGCAACACTCTCAGAGGCGCATCCATTTAGTGGATGAAACTCGACTGTCGTCCCAGTCTTCCCAACTGAGCCCATAGCAAACTCAACTCTGGGTATGAGCCGGTCAGTGCAGAAAATTCAATCTCTATTTCACTTCAACAGGCTCTGAAATGGCCGACTTGAAAAACTGTCATGAAAAGGCTGTGGTCAAGGGACTCTATGCTGAAAAAATATGATCATCTAAATCAAGCATGGAAGCAAAAACACAATCAAATCTAGACAACCTAGAATCATTTCCATCTTTGCATGAAAGTTTAGATGACAACAGAGAATCATTTCCATCTTTGCATGAAAGTTTAGATGACAACAGAGAATCATTTCCATCTTTGTATGACAGAAAACCAAAATGCTTTTCAGTAATTCTTTGCAATATACAAAGCAGCAAAAACAAACTGCTATGAAAAAAAACTGAACATACCCGGATTTTCTCAAAGGACAGCATATCCCTCTCCCTCTGTTCAAGCGTTTTCCCTGAATCTCTGTGATGACCTCTGTCATGACTGCTCCGACCTGAACGAATGCTCCTGGATCTGTAGAAAGAGGTAACACTTATAGACTAGCTTGCACTCGGTTTATGTTAGACCTTGGACAAGTTCAATTTCTTCAAACTTCAAGGAAGCATGCAGAACCTTCAGAATGATAATAAATGTTTGCAATATCTGTACCTAAAAAGAATCGAAACCCACCTCTGTCATCTCTCCTGGGTGATTTCTCAGTCTTTCTGTCAGTTTTGGATCTGTCATCTTTCTGATCATCTTTCTTTGCCCCTTTCTTGGCTCCTTCCTTCTCTCCCTCTTTTTTCTCACCTGCACAAAACCACACCATACCACATGCTGCTTAACTGGCAAATGTTACACACCAAAGTTTGCTTCCTTCTTTCATCTAGATACTCTCTCTTCTCCTCTACCCCACCCCTTCCTCCAGAGCAAAACCATGCTAGGTTCATCTTTAGAAATGCCAACAGTAGGGCTGTCATTGAAAAAAAGCAGAACTCACAAAAATTCTATAGGGGGGTTGACAGACATGCGTTCCCTACACAGAAAAAGCTGAACTCTGCTTTGAAAGCATGCACCTTGACACAAATTTCAGAGTAAGTGGTGTACCATCCACTTTTTTGTCCAACAGCAACCATGACTGTTTGTGTATGTACACAAATCGTTCTTGTCTATTTCTTTCACTTTTGAAGTGTCTTGTCAAAGCATGACATCAGAACATGACATCTATTTTGCTTTTTATCAGCATGAGAAAGTGGCAACTCCAAACTCTGACAAAAAGAAATTACATGAATTTCCTGGTATCAGTATCAACTGCCAGCACACCAACAGTGCAACCAGTGGATTGTAGATTTCACCCACAGAAATAAAAAGATTTCATGGATACCTGTGTCATATTTTATTGAAATCCCTGGAGAAGAGGAACCCCGCAACAGCTTGTTGGGAGTGTGGGGGGTGGGGGGTGGAACCTGAAGGGGAAAGGCAGATGTGTGTGTGATGAGGGGGGGTACAGATTCTCATTAGAATTAAACACTTCCCATATCATCACTCATCTAAAACTTGTCACACTACCAGGTGCCGTGGCGAAGTGGTTAGCACTGAGGACTCCCGGCTGGGAAGTCGTGGGTTCGAATCCCATCAGAGTCATGTGGGTTTTTTCTGCCCCAACCGGCTCCTATCCAAGAGTTGAGTTTGCTGCGGACTCAGTTGGGAAGACTGGGACCACACAGTCAAGTTTCATCCACTTAATGGATGCATTTCTGAGGGTATTGCTCAAATTTCATGACCAACACTGCTGGTGTGCCTATATCTCTTGGGCCTGGTTGACGCCGGGATATAATATGAAAGGAAGCGCAGAGTACAGCCCTGTCATGTAGTCTCAGACCAAATGGAAATCCGTAGCATCACCTTAATCATCCTCATTCTCACTGATCACCATTAAAAAAAAATGTCTCAAATTCTGTGGCCCTTCATGCCCTGCTCTCATGGTGACCTCAATTTCGATGTCCTCTCCACGTCTGTGGTCTTGGTTTGGTTTCGTAGGGGTCACCGGTATCGTCGAGCCCATGGGGGCTGTCGTTGGCGCCTCGGGAGGGAGAGCTCACTCACGCCAGCTCCGCGACTAAGCAATTATTGTCGTCAGTAGGGGACTCAGTAGGTGGTGTCCTGCGTATGTTAGATCAGAACAGGTGCCACTGAACACCACCGAAGTGACTCGGCAGCAGTGCAGTGTCTCCTCGGTGGATTGCCTCTTGACGACTTGACACCGACTGCTCCTGTGGGATTACTGGTGCCAGAGCTGTGGCAGGACCGACCGGGCTGTGGACGAGGTGTCAAAATGAGTGGCGTGGGTGCACTGCCTCCGAGGTGGCGCAGAGGTTGGGACAGCAGCAACAACAACAACAACAACAACAAAAACTTAAAACACTTCTGCTTCCTAGCCTCTGCACTACTGAGGATACAACTGTCCCTCAATATGCCTTAAGAGAATTTTCAAGCAAGCTTCTTTCCAACTTTCATACAAAAATTTACAAACAACAACAAAAATCAACTTTCGGTACCTGCTAGAACTATTTAATGAAGAAATTTGCAGAAACACAGACAGTTAGCATGTCTATTTCTGCAAAAAGTTATTTTACAAAAGAATACAAAAAATACATGTGATTTTTCAAAGAACAAACAAATAGCTTTTTACTCATTTGATTTATACTATATACGCTAATGCATATTCACCATAGATACATTGAAATTTGTGCAAATGATGTTCAGTTCAGCCACACTCCCTCAGAATTATGAATTCAAGTTTGCTTGATAGTAACTCTAACCCCTAAGAAAACACAGTTACTATCCACATACATTTGGAAAAAAGAAAATGGGACGGGGGGGGGGAGCATAGGCAGAGAGAGAATAAGCAATTTCACCACTGCAAATTCACAGCTGTAAGATCTTGGGTTCAATTCCCAACAAAACAATTCATATTTGATGGGTTTTTCGGCCCCATGACCAGCTCCTGCCCAGAGATGAGTTTGCTATGGGCTCCACTGGAAAACTGGAACCACACAGGTATGTTTCATCCACTCACTGGATGCGTATCTGAGTGTGCTGCTCATATTTCCTTGCCAACACTGCATTACTGTGTCTCTATCTGTAAGGGCTGGTTGATGCAGGGATGAATTATGCTAGCAAGCACTGAACACAGCCCTGTCTGGCACTCTCCATCCAGAAAGGAACCCCATTACATCACCTTCCACATTATCTTCATTGTCCAACATATAAGAAAAACATCCAATTCTGTGGGCTTTCATGCCCTGCTCTCACGGTGACCTCCTCTCAAAAATCAAGGCCTCCGAGGGTGGATGTTCATCCATGCTGCCTCGCCGACTAAGCAATTATTGTCATCAGTTACAGACTTAGTAGGTGGTGTCCTGCGCATTTAGAATCAGAGTAGGCACCACTGTAAACAAATGAAGTGTCCTAGCAACTTATTCAGTGTTTTCTCCTACTGACTCAACACTGACTCTATCTGTGGATGATCGGAGCCGTGACTGAGACAGGACAAACTGTTTGTGACTGTGGACAGGGAGCTGGAATGAGTGGAGGGGGGTGAGGAGGTAATGTCAATGAAGTGGCACATGAGAAAGAGAGAGAAAAAACAAAACATCTGTACAAAAAGCCAAATAGTACACAGTGACACAACCAGGAGACGGTGGTGAAATATGGATTACTGCATGCATAATTTCTTTCTTCTATCTTTCACACATCTTCAAGTAAAAAAACAAAAAACAAGACAAAAAGTGTCCAACCTTCCTTGCGAGGAGTTGTCTTTTTGTCATTTTTTGCAGCAGCACTTTTACTGCTGGAGGCGCTGGGCGACTTCCCTGCAGGTGCTTTTGACGGGCCTGCTGTTCTAGCCTTGAATGACGAGAACTGCACAAACATGCCCAAAATACAGAACCACCAAAATACATAGCTATGGAAAAAGGCGCAGAAATTCAAAGCTTTCTGTTCAGATAGCTCTTAATTAAACTATTAATTCACAGCAACATGTGAACACTCTGTAATGCATTTTCCATACATTCTGCTCTGAGTGCCTTTCGAATTATCAACTGTCTCACTCTCTCTACCCTTTCCATCCAAAATCTTCGTATTTCTTTTCTTAATCAATGACTTAATAATTCTTTACCTCAAACAGCAAAGACATTTGTCTTGCATGGGAAACAAATATAAAATGCATTACAGTAATGTTCCATCTAAGGACCTATCCTGGACCAAGCACGTGGAAACGGTGGCAGCCAAAGGAACAGGGCAGTGGGTTTTCTCCGCAGAAACTTAAGAGACTGCACCGCTGAGGTTCGCAAAGCCACCTACATGACCATGGTTCGTCCTACATTAGAATACGCTTCCACTGTCTGGGACCCTCACAAAAGACAAGACATTGACCTCCTGGAAAAGGTCCAGAGAAGAGCAGCTCGCTATGCCTGCAACTGCTATTTTGAACGCACACCAGGCACTGTCGCTGATCTTCTCTGGAAACTCCAATGGGACAGCCTTGAAACCAGAAGGCACCGTAACAGACTGGGAATGCTGTACCGCATCGAGAATGGGCTGGTAGATATCCCCCCCCTCCATGCTCTACCGTCCTTCTCATTCCAGGGCCTGCGGAAGGAATAGTGCTCGCATTTTCCAGGAGCACTCAAAACACCCAGCTCTACACAACTCCTTCTTCCCCCGAACAGTGAGGGAGTGGAATAAACTTCCTAGTGAGACCACTACAGCCCCAACAGTAGTGGCATTCTTCAGCCGCCTGCGTTGCAGCGCCAGTGACCTGCAGCCCCCCAAGGCTGGCCACTAGTGGAAATCCACAATAGATTTGAACATGTATATAGTTTTAAATCCTGTTTTACTCAAAAAGCCATCCAACCGGCCGGCACTCAACTTAACAGCAGAGCCTACAACGCCAATTTGGCCCGGCTCTAGACAAGGAAGAAGGAAGATCTATCCCCCCCCCCCTCACTCACACACAGAACATTCATATTCAAAACAGAAACAACTGGTACTATCTGGATGTTATCAGACCTGTTTACAGTAAAAATGGTGGACCAAAACAAGACATAGGACTTCCTATATGATTTATGTAGAATAAAATGAGCTATGACAACAATGAACTAAGCCCATCAGAATTTACATAAAAGAGTAATACAGAAATAGTACAACAATAATAATCATGAATGAAATTCATAGACCTAATCGAAGTCAATCCTCATAACACACACCGATATTACCTGAAAATTGAAAGAAAATGATTACAAAGAATTTTCAGGTCATAAAGGGCATTTACTGTTACTTTACTAATATACTGCAAAAAACATGCAGGAAACTATACTTAATGAAGCTAAAACCTGGGAACAGGCATTATGAATCAAAAGCAGCAGTGTATGCTGGTTGGAGGGAATCTATGCTAAATGTCAACAAAATTTGCCATGATCAGCACACATACACATAATATGCATACCCTTTCCACAGAGATCATTTTGCCATGTAGTTCTGTGCGATGAAGATGCTGGATACATTTTGTAGTTTCATCCGCAGATGCCATGGTCACAAAACCATAACAACGCCAACCCGGGCTGCGAGCATTGGTCACAACTTTGGCACCAATCACCTGCAATACAATGGAAAAATGAATGAAAGACAATGATGACAGAATGGTTTCTTTTCCTTGGCAATTTTCAAATCATTATTTTCAAATTATTGTGATAACACAATGGTTTCTTTTCCAAGGCAATTTTCACATTATTTTAAAATTTCTTGTCATGTTCCTGGTGTGCTGTTCACTCTTTATCAGAGCTGCACACCTCTGAAGAGGCTTCAGAGTAATATTTTTTAAAACTGAGAGGAATTTCCAACAGTTAAGAGGAATACATACGCCATCGCACCCAAACCAAAAAACATGACTTTAATGACACTTTATTTTCTTTCCTTTTGTCCAGTGTTTTTGTAGAATCACTGTCTCAGCCAATACATTGTTGCTCTTTTACATTTTTAAGCACACTGTCATTAAACTTCATCTTATGACTTGGCTAATTTTTGCAGCTTAGAATCATCAGTGCCTCTGTTGTGTTTTGACCAAGCAAGGATGAAAACCTGTAAGTTCTTCCTGACACGGCTGAACACTTGAACAGGCCAAAATGCTTTCTGGGATCAGC
Source organism: Conus betulinus (assembly GCA_016801955.1). NCBI lineage: Eukaryota > Metazoa > Mollusca > Gastropoda > Neogastropoda > Conidae > Conus > Conus betulinus. Next base: position 521,565 of record JADBJO010000197.1, read on the forward strand.
AGCACTCCCATCATGACAGCAGAAAGCACTGAATCTGAACTTCTAATTGCCTTTTCTTCTTTTCTGCTTCAGGTGTAATCAGTCCAGCAGATCATCTGATATGGTGGCAGTGGAAGGAGATGAACTGGAAGTAAGTTTCCATACAGCTCTTTAGTGAAACGAACATGTGTACAAACTGCAAATAAATAAACGTTTTCTTTTCCGCGAGCAGCAGAATTTTTTCATGTCATGCGGAATGATGTGCATTTCAGCATAATACATTCCAACAAAAGCAGGATGGTTGGCAGCTCTGCTCTACGTAGATATCCATGGATACTAAAAAAAAAAAAAAGGAAAATTCTCTGGATTTAACAATTACAGATTAAGACTGAAAGAAAATTACCATGGCCATCCATTTTGATGGATTATAACATTTTTTTATTCAGACAGAGAGAGAGAGAGGACAGAGGTGGCCGGGGTCAGGCGCTTAGCTCTTTGATGATGTGCGGACGATGGAGCTGACAACAGCTGTGTCTAAGATTTAGATATGTGCGACTGACAGATCTGGTAAACTATAGGCAAATCTGCCAATCCTTATCCGACTTGAGATAAACGTTTTCCAATAACAGAGAAAAATATGTGAATGTGGAGATGCATTTTAAGGCGGCACCACACCCAAACTAAGAAAACAAACAAAGAACTTTTTCTAAGAATTTTAGTACTAACCCTCTTGACAAGCGAGCGCCTGCTAGCACCCGGCCGGAAATCATCACACACGGTAAAACACGTGGCAACAATGGGCGCCGCCATGTTTCTCGTAGAAAAGGAAGTCTCGCGAGAACGTGACTTCCTTCTTCCTGTAGCCATTTACTTCCGTTTGCAAAAAAAAAAAACGCGAGTCGATACGTGCCGTGGTTCTCGAGTTACGAATTTTTAAGTTTTGAGGTCGAAATGCCGTTTTTCACCGTGGCTAACCTTGATTTCTGCCGTTCTATAATGAGATTTAGTGATGGAGATAGTGTGTTTTGTAGGATTTACGGCATAAGACTTAGTGAAAGTGCTGGGTAATAGAGCTTAGAGTGACCTAGATTTCGACTGGGATGAAGTTCCAGGTATGATGAACAAACAATTCGGAAGAAAGTTCTGAAGAAGATTTTTTCCCCCCAGAGTAAATGGCTCATGTGACATTCTTCAAACTTACGATATAGCAAAATATATATTCGTAGGAATTTTTTAATTATTTTCATTTTCGTTATTTCCTTTCCTCTCTTTTAAATTAATTTTTTAATTGGGTAACCATGTTCAAATTATGGAGTTACTTACCTTGCCGATGGTTTACTGTGTAACTAAGCTCAGGTAAGTACATACTGAGAGGGTTAAGTCATTCACTTGGCGTTTGCTGCCCCCCCCCCCCCCCCCAACCTCTGTGTCAGTCTCTTGCCTCTCTGACTATGACTGCACTGGGTTTTGCATTCCCAAACACCTATTTTATTCTTTTAATTTTCATTTTTTTCATTTAAAACCAATCACTTCCTGGTGTCCGCCTGCTGCATTCCCCCCTCTTTCCCCCTTATTTCATGTCAGTCTCTATGCCACTAGGACTATATCAGCTTGGGCCCTCTCAACACTAAGCTTATATTTATCTCCTGTGAAAAGCTGTGTTCCTTTTAGGTATTTCGGCTCCATACTAAAATCATGTGTAGTGTGGTCTCAAACTTTTTTTTTTTTTTTATTTTTTTTTTAACTTTTTTTTAAATTTGCATTTAGTAACATGAAACAAACATAAAAAAGGGCATTGTACATCAAAAGTCGAAAAAAATAATTGTTTTAACAGCCAGAAGTAAAAAATAGAAATGGAAAATGGGGTAAGAGAGAGAGAGAGAGAGAGAGAGAGAGAGAGAGAGAGAGAGAGAGAGAGAGAGAGAGTTGGATGGAAGTTATCAATGGCGTTTCATTCACTGTTCTATCTAGAGACACATCTTAAAAAGGCCTCGAATACATCAACAATATAGATAACTTTGGCACACAAAATACTGATCAAAGTTCAACTTAGGACTGTGGCTAATCGCAATCGGATAAATCATACAAAAGTAAAATACATTTAAGAACCCTCTATTAATGGTTTATATATCATCCATTTTACACAAAAATCTGAATATTGAGAGATAAGTAAGGCATTGTGTTTTTCGATTTTGTATCGCCACTCTAGTTTCTTCAAAAATACAGTTGTTCGTGGATGGGTTCCATTCAGTTTGCAAGAATATATGTAATACTTTGCAAATAGTATGATGAAGTAAAGGACACTGTCCACAATAACGTTTTTATCAAATCCTAAAAGCACCAGCGATTCAGTCAGTCTTAAGTTCTCTGCATTGGCACATTTTTCTCTAATCAAATCTGTAAGTACATTCCAAAAGAATTTGACATAATTGCATTTCCAAAAGATATGGTCAATAGTATCTTTATTTGTACCACAAAAACTGCATTTGTCATTGTTACGAACTCCAATTTCTTTTAAGATAACATTTGTACCTAAACATCTGTGCAATAACTTCAGCTGAAACCATTTTAGTTTAACATCGTTTATTTTGCTGGTATATATAAAAAGCATGATTTCCAGTCATGATGTACCATCAGTTTTGAATCCCATTTTTCACAGCATTTTTGGTCGAACATTATTTTCAATAAGTATATATCATAATAAAGCTTTGAACCTTTGTGAATAGCAAATACCTTCTTCAAACAGCAAGTTGTATCAGTATATGTTTATTATTCTTTACAGAAATACTACATTGTTTAATGTAGTCGATTATTGCAGATTTATACCCAGCAAAGGTGACAAAATCGACATTAATATTATATTTCTCTTTGAAACGCGTATAAGAAAGAAACTGACCTTTATCATCAAAGAAGTCCGCAAGACAATGTACATTCTTGTTACCAAGTTTTCTAGAGATAATGTATGAGTTTCCAACTTGTATTCTATTATTATAGCAAACCGGTTCGGCTAAAATTTCAGCGGAATTTCCTGGTATGCATTTGTAGTAGAAAAATTTTATAGGCTTCAATGACGTCTGACCAAAACTGGTTATATTTCTTAAATCTGGAAACAAATTCTGGACCATATTTATTAATAAGTGGCCATTGAGGAAAATTAGCTAGTAGAATATGTTTCCACTTGTGGGTTGTTTTTTTCAGTTTTACGAAACCACGACAGTTTTAAAGAAGTAACAAATGTTTTTAATTCAGGGATACCGATGCCTCCAAGTTTTACACCCTTATGCGCTGTTTTTTTCCGGTTAATTTTGTCTGGCTTCTTACCCCAGACAAAATCATAACACATCTTTTGCAATGTTCGAAAAAATACATCAGGTGGATTTGGCAGAAGTAACCAAAGATGTGTCAGTTTTGAAAGTATGACAGATTTTAAAATTGCTATTCTACCAAGAGGCGTTAGTTGACGTTTAACCCATACTTTGAACAGATGTTTTACATCTGCCAATTTGTCCGGATAATTTATGTTTACACAGTCTTTTAAATCATTAGTAAACCATATTCCTAATACACGAAATTTTTGTGGGTTCCAGTCCATTCCTAAATGGTTCATATATCTAACTTCAGAATTCTTCTTACTTCCTAACCAAATTGCACTTGTTTGCTAGAATTTATGTGAAGACCTGAGACAGATCCAAACTTAAATAGAACATCTACGCAAGTTTCAAAAGATTTTCTACACCTGCCAGCAAAAATTCTGTGTCATCCGCATATTGTGAAAGTTTATGTTCAACATGATTCATCATTATTCCCTGGATATCTGTATTTTCTCTTATCATTATAGCTAATATTTCTACACAGAGTATGAACAGATATGGGGATATAGGGTCTCCTTGTCTACAACCTCTTTTAATTTCAAACCAGTTTGAAACCTGACCATTTACAACAACACAAGATTTAATATTCTTATAGAATGTATCTATCCATCTGCAGATGTCTTTCTGAAAAACCAATTTTTTTAATACTTCGACATAAAACCCAATTAATCGAGTCAAAAGCTTTCTCAAAATCTATATTTAATAACAATCCAGGTAAATTATTTTGATCTAAGTAAGCTATTGTGTCATATATCAATCTTAAGTTATCACCAATGTATCTGTTTCTAATGAAACCCGTCTGGTCTTCATCAATAAGTCTTGGCAGAAATTTTTTATGCGATTTGCAACACATGATGATCCAATTTTATAGACTAATTTAAAAGTGAAACTGGTCTCCAGTTTTTTTTATATATTGTCTTGGCTTGTCCCCTTTGGGAATACATATAATAATCCCTTCTTTTTGCACACTAGACAATTCTCCTCTTTTGAAACTAGCATTCAACGCTCTAATAACAAATAATCCAATTTTTTTCCCAAAACACTTTAAAGAACTCTGTCGAAAATCCATCAGAGCCTGGGCTTTTGTTATTTTTCATATTTCTTTAAGACATCAGTTGCTTCTTCAAGAGTAATTTCTCCCTCTAACTCGTTTGCTTCTGCTTCATTTAGACATGGTGTATCGTTTACTAAATCCATTATTTCACTATCTTCTACTTCGGATTCTGCGTAAAGTAATCTATAAAAATTCTGAACTTCTAGAAGAATCTCTTTCTGGGTTGTTAAAACATTATCTTGCTGATCCGTGATCCTAGACATATTTTTACTTTACAAAATGACGTTTCTCAAGATTACAAAAATAGTTGCTTACTTTCTCACCCTCAGCTATCCACCTAGCTCTTGATCGTAGCAAGACACCTTCCATTCGTTTTTCTCTAATATGTTTTAATTGTTCTTTTTTTGCTGCTATAGCTCTAATATCGTCCTCGCTTATAAACTTTGTTGTTTCTAATCTTCGAATGTCACATTCTAGTCGATTTTCCTCTTCCTGTATTTTCTTCTTTTTCATTGTTGCAAATGAAATTGTCTTTGATCTTAATTTCATAAGAAGGAAATCAAGAAAAGTATCATCGGGAACAGAAAAAACGTAGTTCTTCGTCAGGTACATCATTAATATTTGCATTCATCGCATATTCATCTATAACAGATCTTATCTCAGAATTTATCTCATTTACATATAAGTTGTCTTTTAAAAGAGATGAATTAAATTTCCAAAAAGTGTTATGTTTTGAGCTTTCATTAAATTTTAGTTTCAATAGTATACTCGAATGATCTGATCTATATCCACATTCAATATCCACATAATCTACAAATGTTACTACTTTGTCTGAAATCAGAAAGAAATCTAATCTAGCCTGTTGAAAAAAGGGTTTGTTCTTCTCCATGTATACCGCAAACACTCTGGATTTAGTTCTCGCCATATATCACTTAATTCCAAATCTTCAATCATGTTTTCGAGCTCTTCCCTTGCCTTAGGGTTGTTAACATGTTGTTAACATGTTTATAGTTATGATAATCTTTTGCTGGATCAAGGACTAAATTGAAATCTCCAGCTATTATAATATTCTCAATACCAAGCTCATAAATCTTTTGTTTCAGGTTGTTATAAAACTCCGGATCATCTCTGTTTGGTCCATAAATATTTACAAAAAGAAAGGTATTTCCTGATCTCAAAACTTAGCGGAGGTGGTGTAGCGTATTCTGACTAGTCTGCATGCAGTGATGCCTCCTTGATGAACCTGAAACTGAAACTAAGTGACCATCAATGTCTTTGTGGTGTCTGGGCCCACAGAAGACTGCAAGTCAGTTTGGTCTATGCCATGTCCATGTAGCACTGGACTTCCACACAACCTTCATGCATCAATTTGTCAAGTCCAAGAGACAGACTTTACATTGAGTATGGTGTACACTAACACTGGATTCAACAATACACAGATATTTGTTCTTATACTGATTTTTTTTTCTGAGTTTTCTAGGCAAAACATGATAAAATTCCTTTTCTTCTTTCTTGAAAGAACTATGGTAGCAACAAATGAAGGACATGGAAGTTGTTAACGGGACTTCAGATGGAGTTGTAAACTGACTGTATACACTGCTACTGTGCTAAGAGACCATAAAAATCTTCATTTCCCTTCCAGCACTGGAAAAATATTTTCTTAACGTAGTGAAACAGGGGGGACGGAAGTCTGCTTCAAGAAGTTAACATTGGTCAAGCGCTAATAAAAAATATAACAACATGCAAGACAGAATCAACAATTAAATACCCTTTAACAGATATATGCCATTCATAAACACTTGACAACAATGCTGCCATTAATTTCACATGTACAGAAATCACAAAAAATCTGAAAACCTGGCCATTTGTTGAATCAATTTTCTTCAATTCTTTCTCAAAACATACATGAATGCGTGTTTTACACACAAACACACACACACACACGCACATGCACACACACACTAGCAAACAAGATTTTCTATGCTAACTCACCTTGCCATACTTTCCAAACAGGGACTTGAGATCAGTAGCTCTAGTTGACGATGACAGGCCACTAACCCACAAGTTGCGACTACTGGCTGCAGCTGTAAGATTTAATTTAACACATGAAAACAAACAGGCACACTTAGCTAATAAGACATCAACATCTCAATTTAATGTGCTGACTTACTAGTTTTATAAATCTGAAGCCAATTCTTTTCATTCATAAAAGAACATTACTTCATCACAGTTTCTATCAAACATTCTTTTTGTTCTTTAAATATCAGCCCTTACCACCTGTGGTGTTATTCTGTTTTGTTTTTTTCCTTCTTTCCTCTGACCTCTTTCTCCTAAGCACATCTCCACATTCCTTCAAACCAGTGAACAGAAGTGAACTGGACAAAGATGGAAAATTAGTAGTATGAGTACTATCAATGGAGAAAGGTACGGAGTACCAGCACATAAAAATGGGATGGAGATCAATGCCTACTAATCCCGTTTTCTTACAGTATGAAAACCACAAGCTAATCAGTTTCTTTTATCTGCAAAAAACATTTCATACATGGTGGCGGGGGTGGGGGTGGGGGTGGGGGTGGGGACTTAATAACCTTATTCCCAGTTCAGATAATTCAAATTCATGTATCTTGTTGCTAGCCTGGAAAGCCTTTTTTCTGTTGAAAGTGACCACATACACTGCAAGTCTCAAGGCTTAACAGTTTGAGCCACTAACAAGCTCTGATCATCACTGTCTGCAATTGTTCAACAAGATTCACTTTCCAGCATCAGGAATAGGTTTGATTCAGGTTATTCACAACTGCCATCCAAAGGGCCATGTCACATTAACTCTCTGCATAGACACATTACAGATTTTCTTAAAAAAAAAAAAAAAAAAAAAAAAAAAAAAAACCACACACACACACACACAAAAAAAACCCCACCACACTAAAACTGCTTAAAATCTTTCTTCCTTAAATCTGAAATCAGATGGGAAAATAGTAATTTGTGTTGGTGAAACATCTCTGAATAAAGCTTTTATAATGTCTGCTGTAAAGTGTTTATAGTTAACAGCATGCAAGTCCCACAATCTCTATAAGTTCATGTTTAACTGGGAGTGGTATATCATATGGAACGCACAATGGGGCTTCTTGGCTTTTTACTATTTAAGAAATATACGTCTATGTAAAAGGAGTGGCACCTGAGTTACAGCACAAAACTTTCGTCGTTATGGGCACCACTGGAAGAAAGTTGAAGCTCTCTTAGGTTTGGACAAATTCGAAAGAGCTTGTTATTTGTCTACATCTTCAGTCTCCTTGTCCAAGGTCTCCGACGCAAGTCCAAGCTTCAAGTTTCAGACTGTGGCTAGCTTCCTTAAAAAATGGGAACTGTTTTCAAGTCAAGTCAAGTCAAGTAAACTTTATTATCTCAATTTGAGAAATTAATTTGTGGTCACACACATTCACAGCAAATAAACAATAATTTAGCCACATTACCCATTTTCTCACATATGACATACATTCATATAGAGGAATTTGGATTTCAATTAAACATCTTCTCGGTTCATGAAATCATGGACAGGGGAATAAAACTTTGTTTAAATCTGACACTTCTGCATTAAACCGATCGATATCTTCGTCCTGACTGAAGAAGGTCATACTGATTTGCAAGAACGTGGGTCTGGTCACACGTAATCTTCTTCGCTTTACAGACAACACAGCACCTGTATAGCTCACTCAGACTTTTTTGTCTCTCACAACGATTTTTCCTCCATGTTCACCACTTTCTCAAGCACATTTCTGCTCTTCACAGTCAACCCACCATACCAACACATAAATGAGAAAGTTAGAACAGATTCCAAGAAGCATGAATAAAATGTCCGAAGAATGTCAGTATTCACATGAAATGATCGCAGCTTGCGAAGACAATATAATCTGGTTTGACATTTTTTTGTGGACATACTACTCAACATGGGATTTAAAATTCAGCTTATTATCTATAAAAGTTCCTAAATATTTGAATGATTCAACACGTTCTACTTCAGCACCATTGATAAAAAGTGGTGGTACAGCTTTTGGATTCTTTCTAAAATCAATCAACATTTCTTTCGTTTTTGTTACATTCAGATCAAGATAGTTATGATTGCACCAGTCAACAAATCTTTGAACCTCCTTGAAGTAAACAGAATCAGAGTTGGACAGATCCACAAGTGCTTAGTCATCTGAATATTTAATGTACAAAGTTGAATCACTTCCTGAACAATCATTTGTGTACAGAGTAAAAAGCACTGGTGATAAAACAGTACCCTGGGGTGCGCCAGTTGAAATGACTCTGGAAGACGAAACAACACTTTGATATCGAACAGACTGTGTCCTCTGTGTAAGAAAATCAATTATCCATAGAATGAGCTTGTTACCCACATTTATGTTAATGAGTTTCTTTGCCATCAGATGTGGTTGTATGGTGTTGAATGCTGATGAGAAATCAATAAAGAGAATGCGTACAAAGGAGGCAGGTTTTTCGAGGTGTGAAAAAACATGATGGAGAAGTGTGAGTGTGGCATCATCTGTTGATCTGTTCTGTTGGTATGCGAACTGAAACGGGTCTTGGTACTGTGTAGTATCTTTAAGACATAACCGAGGACAATTCTTTCAAGACATTTCATTGCAACAGATGTGAGGGCAACTGGTCGGTAATCATTTAAACAGCTTGGGTTGCGTTTTTTTGGGAACAGGACATACAGTGGCATTTTTCCATAAAACAGGAATTATACATTCTCTAAATGACCAGGTAAACAAACGACTGTAAACATAGGAGAGCTGAGAAGCACACACCTTCAACAATTTTCCACAGATATTATCAGGGCCCATTGCCTTTCTCACATTTAAATGTTTGAAGAAAAACTGAACATCATTTTCCTCAATCACAACAGAATCACTTCCATCAACATCGTTTTTAACATTGCTGATTCAATTATAAATCTGATCGTAACAGTTTTAAGTTCAAATAAGCTGAGCAATTAAAGCAATAAAATGCATATGCAAAAGCTGAATCAGCTGATGGCAGAAAAGGGACAAAAACTGATAACTGTTGAGTGTAAGCGTGCAAAACATGAGATCAACATGTTATGCGAGAGAAATGTAATAATCAGTAACAGTAGAAGCTTGTAGGTATTACTCGATAAAAACATTTATGAGGCAGGTTTCTTGTGTCAGTATTCAATTACTATTGTCTTACTGTTAGCATCTGCACGCTGCCAAAGTTTTATTCAATAATACATCTCACAAGACTCACATTTTTTCATTTGAACTGCAGGCACTTGTGCCTTCAAGACCAAACATAAGCGCATAAAGCAAGGTTAAAGGCCCTGTATACAAAGAATTTCAGTTTGTCTTTTGTGTTGACTGGCAACATTTGCTGGTGATGGTATTCACAGTACTCCAACACTGTAAATCAATCCTATGTCTGTGTGAGCCCTCTTGAACTTCCTGTTTTTGTAGCATTAAACACAAAAGAAAAAGCTCCTCATACAAATTCCAGAGGACAACAAGCTCCGTCAGTGACAGTATAATTTGTCAGTGACAGTATAATTAAGTCAAAGTTACACTGGGATCCACATAATGATCCATTTGGGTTGTAGATATTAAACAAACATAAAAAAAAAAAAAAACAGGACAAAAAGTCCTTGCTGTTGCTTCCACTTCTCAAGACAGTACTGATCTTGAAAACAAGCACAAGAGTAGCAGCTGGATAAGTTAAGCTTCTGGGCACAAGCTGAACATTAACAGACCTCTGACAACCATCAAAATAAATTTGTGGGGGTGGGTGGGAGTTCAAGTGTGAGGAAAAATATTCTTTTCTTTTTTTCTTTTTTTTTTTTTTGCTGTCCCAACCTCTGTGCCACCTCAGAGGCTGTGCACCCACGCCGCTCATTCCGACACCCCGTCCACAGCCACAGCCGGTCGGCCCCTCCGCAGCCCTGGCACTGGCAATCCACAGGGAATAGTCGATGTCAAGTCGTCAAGAGACGACCCACCGGAGGAGACACTGCACTACTGCCGAGTCACTTCGGTGGTGTTCAGTGGCGCCTGTTCTGATCTAATATACGCAGGACACTATCTACTAAGCTCCCTACTGACGACGAGGGCACCACCACGTCCGTCCAGCGACAGCCCCCATGGACTCGCCGATACCGGTGACCCGACAGAACCAAACCAAGGCCACAGACGTGGAGAGGACATCGAAACTGAGGTCACCATGAGAGCAGGGCATGAAGGGCCACAGAATTTGAGACTTTTTTTTATGCTGATCGATGAGAATGAGGATGATTTAGTTGATGCTATGGATTTCCATTTCGGTCTGAGATTACATGACAGGGCTGTACTCTACGCTTCCTTTCTGAATATATCCCGGCATCAACCAGGCCAGAGAGATACAGGCACCTGCAAGAAATTTGGTCAAGAAATTTGAGCAACACTCTCAGAAATGCATCCATTAAGTGGATGAAACTCGACTGTGTGATCCCAGTCTTCCCAACTGAGCCGGTCGGGGCAGAAAAAACCCACATGACTTCTGATGGATTCGAACCCACGACCTCCCAGCCGGGAGTCCACGACCCTAACCATTTCGCCACGGTGGCTGTGTGAGGAAAATATTCAATTTATATTTTAACTGTGCAAGTCCTGCAGAACTGATCAACTCTTTACACTGATAATGATAACTGTTTACAAGAATATCTTATTTTAACAAGTCAATTTTGACTTTCAAGTAAGGAAGTTGCATGCATTTGGAATGGATATATAATTCACATGATTTCATAATTAACCTTATTTGATTTCAAAATATTAGAATGCATAATCATTCCATTGTAACAGCGGAAATCTAATTTCCTTCAGGCTGAATGGTCAACTTGGCACATGGTTTTGTCAAATATGGGTTACCAAATGTTTACAATGCTTTGTAAAAACAAATTCCTACACTTACCTTTGTCATCTTTCCCTTTAACAGGTTTGGCAGCAACTCCACTGTAAAAACCCAACCATTCAAAATAATGAGCACTTTCATCGAGAGCGCACACACACACACACACACACACACACACACACACAGAAAAGAAAAAAAACAAAACAACAAAAAAACATAGATTTAAAAAGTTTTTATACATAGGCCCGTTTTTTCTTCATAACCAAACAAGCTTGCAAAGTAAAACCCATTTAACTGCCTGAACTCACGACACCAGACTTGATACAAGCCTTAAAAAGAAAACATGTTCGACTGCCTAGATCACGACACTAGATTTAATCAAAATCAACTGATTTCTAGACATATCCATCGAATCAACAAGATAAGGCACCATGTGTTCAGATGAACATTATAGACTTTACCATTCATCTTTTTCTTTTTTTTTTTTTTCCCTGAAGAAAGAGAACTGTGGAATTCTGGCACAAATTTACAGCTAATTTTGAAACACATTCAAAAGTAGCTGTATTTTTTAAACAAACAAGATGAACAAAATGCAGAGATAGGCAAAATAGAACAAACACACTAAAACCAACACAACAATGACATGGACAAAGAATCTGTGCACCGCAGAAATCTGAAAACTGCATGCCAGCAGCGTGGGATAAGCAGGGCTTACAGTTTGGGCATTTTGTCAAGTTCCACATCCCTCTATGGCTGTATCCTAAAATCCAGCCCGTCTCACGCTCAATTCATCTGGTCACTGACGCCATCTTTCTCCCCCATTGTGTCTGTCGCTCTTGTCCATGAGGGTAGTAAGCCAGATTACTTACACATATACTGAGTGAAAAATTAACAGATGATTTCCTGCGGCAACCAAGTTCTGCAACTGCTCTCCAGCAATCAATATCCATTAAAACGCCACCCATACCATTATTTTGTTTGCAATGCATGTATTGGAAATCGCAAATTTTTAGAGTGATGTATATGCAGATGATCTGTCATCATATTTGCACCTCACAGGTGGGAACTTTTGTCTTCAACACCAATGACATTGTACATGCTAGGATGCCGACTACCAATAGCCAATCCATTTAACTTAGAACAGATTTGGTCAAACTGAAAAACATAAAAACTCAGCTTTGTATGACAGTCTTTTGATCAGTGTTCTGAGGACAGTTACTTCATGATGTAGGAGAAATTAGAATGCTACAATTCCATGTACATAGAAAATGTCTCCATTTTAGAAAACAAGATGCCAAAGGAGACACTTGCATATCTCACATTCATATTTATGGAGTAGGTCATCTTCAAGGCAAGCTATTTATTTGGTGGAGGCATTGCAGTTCAAAGGAAAACATGAGTTAAAGGGTCACAAGGTTTGTATTGCAATCTGTATTTTGAACTACCACACACACCTTCACTCACACACCCAGCAAAACTACACACGAGGGCAGTAGACAAAACCAACAAACCTCTTGACTGGCTTCCCATCTTTTTCATCCTTTTTCTCTTCTGCCTTCCTGTTGTCTTTTGGTGTTGAATCTTCGGTCTTCGGTGCTTCTGCCGCCTGGTCCTCTGTAGATGCTTCCGTCGCCTGTTCTGGGTCTTTGTCGTTGGTGCTCTCGTCGCGTCAGCCATGGATTCATCAGGTTGTGTAGTGCTGGCGTCGTCCGTCTTCTCAGCAACCTGCTCATCAGTAGCAGCCTCTGCCTGACCTTCCCGTACAGCCGACTTTTCTCCCTCCAGTAGGTCAGCATCGATTTCATTCAGCATTGTGTCGTCCACTTGAACATCAAAAGAATCTTCTGCCGCCTCCAAAACAGAGGAGGTCTTGTCAAGTTTTGAACTAATGCCACCAGCAGGAGGAATGGCAGACACATTGCCCGCTTTCAGTGCTCCCGCTGCCTTGCCAGCTTGTGCAGGTTTAGGAGTAGATGTCACAACTTTCTGTCCAGTTGATTTGGCAGCAACAGAAGACTGCTTTAATGCAGCTACAGTCCCTCCCGGTTTCTGTGTAATGGTCTTTTGAATCGGTTTGGAGACGGGCTTTGTGGGTGTTCCTGCTGGAGGCTTGGCAGCCACAGCAGCTGTTTTTTTCACAGATGGCGGTAAAGTTTTGGCTGCTGCAGGTGACTTTGTTGCCACTGTTGCCTCTGGCTTAGACACAGGACTGTTAGGTGTTCCACTAGCAGCTGATTCAGGCTTGGATGGTAGGGCATCAGATACAGAAGGGGTGGTAATCTGTGAAGCCTCAACACCTGATTCCTCAGACTGTGGATGTTCATCAACACTGTCTATAGCAGCAACATCAGAATTTTCCTCAGGCAAGTCATCTACAGCACCAGATTCATCTTGCACCTCAGAAGGCTCTGGATCTTCACCTTCTGGTTCTTCGTCAGCTTGGTCCACTTCAGTGAAATCCTCCATGTTAAGCTGATCCTCTTCTTCACCTGCTTCAGCTTCTTCAGCCTCTCCTTGGTGTGTGGTTGCCTCCTCCTCTTCCACACCCTCTCTCTCCACAGACAGAAGGTTTTCTTCATCCACGGCTTCGTCCTCTACCATGTCTTCTGGGGCTACAGAACAGGACGTAAAAACTTTAGGACCTCAGAAGTTTAGACTGAAAAACAGCCATGATTCAGGCTTCCCAGACCATACTTACCTTTTCTACCAAATGAGAAATAACAACAGAAGTAGTTAATATACAAGAGAAATGGATATACAGAGACAGAGAATGAAGGTGTAATGCAGACAAAGAATGTTAAAAAGGGACATGAATTTTGTAATAATGAACATCCAGAGAAAAGGGTTATCACAGCGCAGACAGAAAGCATTTTCACCTGATGGGGAAAAGAAAGATGACAGCTTAAAATAAAAAGAATTTGAGATTTAAAAGACCTGTCACCTGATCCTTTTAACAACTATTGTTCACACGGCCCCAAAACGAATTTCACGAGTCCACGAAGCATCTGACACCACAAGTGAACGTTGATGAAAACCACCACAAGGTGTCAGATGCAAATGGTGTCAAACATCTGAATCGGTAAAAACTAATCCTCCTGCACAGCACGCTGCTGTTTGTCGAAGTAAAAAAGTTTTCCTGGCTCCTAGTGATTCAATAATCTTTGGTGAAACAATAGCCATGCACTTTTTTGTCGTCTTCCAGGTATTTGTAATGTTTTCAAAGTTTGAGTTCACATCATCCAAACAGTTGCACACGACATGTGATGTGTTCAACTTCGTCACTCCTTTCCAAGGACAACGGGAAAACAAAGTCAGCATACTGAAGCTTCACTATAATAAAGGTTCTGATAAAAAATGTTCTCGTCTTTCTTGACCATGTTGAAACAACTGTTGCGTACGCAAAATGTTAAGTGGAAAAAAGTCTTGGCATTGAGTCCGTGTCCATCACCATTCACAGTTTTCATATTTTGTCATCTTGTACTGATGAAACAGGACTCGTTGCAGGGGATTCAATGAATAATCTGCCCAATCTCTTTGTGATGGTTCCAAGTCCAATTCAGTGTAAGAAAGCAGGGGCAAGACCGGTTCCAATGCTGATCAAGCACGTCCACCTTGTCTGGAATCTGCAACTCCTTTCTTGGAATAACATTCAGGACGCAACGTTTTGAGAATTGAAGCATTCAGGACGCACATTCTGACACTGAATTTGAACAGCTCACAAACTTCACAAGAGGAAAAAAAAAAATCCAACAAAACATCTCTTTCTTGCTTTATCTTAAGTTCCTTGCATTTCTTCATTTCTTTTGTATTTACAATTTATTCATTAAGGAATAAAGGACCATGAAAGAAACGTGAGCACCCATGACAACCCTCCCCCGACACTCCCTTTTACAGTGCAATAAAATCTGGTGCCACAGATTACTACATCTAGGTTACCTTCAGCTAACATTTCAACGTCTTCATTCCCTTGCCCTGCTTCTGCCTCCTCTTCCTGCTGAGGTTCCTCCTGCAGATCAATTACACAATGTCACTTCACAATCAGGAATTAATGCCACTGTTTTACACTTACCTCAAATCTCGAGGTTCATCTTATCCCCTTGTCACAAATTGCTTTAAAAAAAAAAAAAAAAGAAGGAAAGAAAGAAAGAAAAATCAAATCCTTCCTTACACACATCCTAGAATGTATGTGTGCTGTAGTGCGTGCACATTTTACTTTGACTCTGCACTATTTCCAAATCCTTACTAAACAAAATCAGTCTTACAACAGAACACACAAACAGGAAGTTGACATCGGCTCAAACAGCTACCAAAGTGTGCTGATTGTAGATTTTTTATGATTCAAAAAGAAAATTTTAATCTGCACCATTCTGATATCTCAGCATGTCAGTTAAGCATATGATATACACTGCATATCAAATGTGGGAAAGACCTGTTATGCCCATTTCAAGTCAAGATGAATACACATCATATTACTCTAGGGCGACTTGGAGGAAGGGGGGAAAAAAACACAACACCTCCCCCTCCCAAATACAACTATTCAATCTGATTCACGCTTATAACCCAGCTTAAAAAAAAGTAAAGAAAAGAATACATTTCATGAGCTGAGTAATTGTTAAAAAAAAAAAAAAAAATTAATAAATAAATAAGAATATATATATATATATATATATATATATACATATCTATCTATCTATCTATATATATATACATACATATATATATATATATATATAGAGAGAGAGAGAGAAAAGAATACTCCTCCACTCGTCCAAACAGAGAGTGAGTGGAATAAACTTTCTAGCGAGACCACTACAGCTCCAACAGTAGTGGCATTCTTCAGCCGCCTGTGCTGCAGCTCAAGTGACCTGCAGCCCCCAAGGCTGGCCACTAATGGAAATCCACACTAGATTTGTACATGTATATAGTTTCATTCCTGTTTTACCCAATAAGCCATCCAACCAGCTGCCACTCAGCTAAACAGCAGAGCCTTCAATGCAATTTGGCCCGGCTCTAGACAAGGAAGAAGAAGAAGAAGTTTCCAAAATCATCTTTAACGAACATATCAATACACAGCATATTCTGCCACTAAGTAGAAGTCTGCTCTTCTGTCTTGCTAACAAGTCATTTACAGATTAAATGGTTTAAACTGCTTAACTGCCAACTTTGTAGCAAGTGATAAACCACAAGATTTGTGTGACCTAAACAGTACCATACTTTTACCACACTAAATCCTAAAATGCTAACATCTCTATTCTATGATGCAATGAGGAAAAGTACATTGATCAAATGATAAGGACATCACAAAAATAGCATCACTGTATCATCTCACTTGATCAGTAAGGAAAAGGATGAAAAACCTGTATTACATTAGCATCCATATGCAAGAACTAAAAGCAAATCTATACAATGACAGCCAATAATTACCTCTTCATTCACAGCAGACTGTTCACCATTTACATCAATTCCATTCTCTTCATCCTCCCCATTCTCCATCTCTATTTCTTCTTCCTCATCCATATCCTCTTCGTCTTGAGAATTATCTGTGCCACCTGGAACAGTTCAACAGCTCAAAATTTATTTCATTTTATCTACTTATTCATTCAAAGCAAATTGAACTAATCATGCTTTTGCCCACTTGGACCTACGCATTAAAACCATGATCAACTAGAAGAAGAAATGTGGATATCATCCGAACTTATTTCACTCAGCATTTGTTAAGGCAGTCAAGAAACGGCATGTATGTTGGCTCAAAAGATCTAAAAAGAGAACAATTTCAGAACAGTGTCCCAATCACTTCCATCTTCCTCCTTGGAAAAAACAAAGAAAGAATACAAACATACAAACCTCAAACATGACACACACACACTTCAAAAGGATTTTATATATTTCAACTAATGTTATAGACGGCAAACTCTTTCATTTAGGTACCGATGTCAGTACCTGCATTTCTTACTGTGTGTGTGGCCACCTATGTCAAGTTTGATACCTTTTTCATATCTATTGTGATTTCTTCTGTTTTGAAAAAATTCTGCGTACAGCTGTCTTTTCTTAGTTTCGTTTAAATGTTTCCAATGTGTCGTGTGGTCAATGGTGCCTCTTTGGCCATAAACATACTTTTAGAATGAAATGTTCAACCTTGTAATGTTCTTTCATGAAAATGTTTTTAAGACAAGAAATTACAAAAAAGAGTAAACTCCTTTTTGTCTATGAATATCTGAACTGTTTCCAGTATCTGATTCTAAGTTTTCATGGGTTATTTTGCATCTAAAAAGAAAACAACAAACAAAAATCTACCCAACAACAATCAAGCTACAGCTAGTACAACCCTCAACATACAAACGCATCCATCCACCACCATTTACCATCAGGCAAAATTATCATAAAATCAAAATGCACATACCCCATACTCATTTGCTTGTTCAATTGTAAGAAAGATGCCTTTGATTTGTACTATGCGTTTGTAGCCTAGCAAGCCTCTCACAGATTAAGATTTTTTCAAGGGCAATGTGGGATCCAACACCCTTGCCCAATTTTTCCAGGCCAACAGTTTAAGATCATACATTAATTGATTAACCAGCATAGTTGTGTTTAAAATAAAAAAAAAAAACAACAAAAACAAAAAACAAAAAAAACATTGACATAATACATGCATATGTGAGCACACTGCCCCCCTCCCCAACACACATTATGAATGCACCCCCCCCCCCCCCCCCCCCCCAAAAAAAAAAAAGGACACATCCCTTGAAAGCACCGATGCCCATTCACAATAACTCATACTACTTAACCAACATTGTACAAAAGCATTTTTTTTTTTTATTCCTACTATCAAGTCACACAAGAGCTCAAGAAACTTTTTTTTTTTCCCTTAATTCTCTTCTTTCAGAATAAATGGACACAATATTACTCATACTGAACAAGTAGCTATGGGAAAGCAAATCTAAAAAAATAGAAAAAAGAAAAACAAAATCCCCAAAAAGCAGCAATTATAATGTAAAGATAACCATGATCTCTGACCTTCTTTCCTCTAAAGGGACCAGTTCCAAACAATGCTATCAATGACCGATTCATTTTGAATTACTCTTTCACCATAAATCATTTCACCATAAATGAAGTCTCGGTTCTTGTTTGTTTGTCTTTTTTTTTTTTCCAAATGATATACAGAGAATTTTTTTCAATGAACATAACCTTTCCTTTGGAATCTTCCGCCACAAACTCCAAAGCTCTACTTCATTCCTCCTCAAACTGTGTAATTTAATGTTTACATTTCAACAGACGGTTTTCTGTTCAATTTTTATTGCCTGAGGGCTGCTGTCTATGCTTCACCACTTTTTTTTTTTTTGTTCCTTTGTGGAAGGCCAACAAAACCCAAAATAATATGCACCACCATACAGGAAGACTGAAAGGAAGACAACACTTGGTGCCTTTGCCCTTCAGTCATAATAGTGTTGTGGCCTCAAACTAAGGTAAAGATACCTGACATAACAAGCAAAATCGTGAAAATCTGTGAGCTAGGTGGTGGTGTGAAGAGCTAGATTTGTTAACGTCTATAAAAGCTGGATCATGTGGTAACCTTTAAAAAAAAATTCATCAAAACTACTCTGAATTGCGTTTTTCTTTTTGACTGGTGCAAGAACAGTGTAACAAAAAAATAAAATAAAAAATAAAGTAAAAAAAAAAAAAAAAAACCCATATTCATGCCTTCTGGCATATCCATACACACCCAGGTATTTGTTTTCTAAATCAGCAAATATAAAAAAAAAAAGAGGACTGTCTCACTACACACATGACCTTTTCCCTTCTGTTTCTTTGGCTTTCACAGCTATTTTAGTCTATTTCCATTTGGTTTATCTGATAGGTTTCATCCAATTTTCCAATATAATACCCACTGTCCTAAATCATCTTTGCTTGTCCGATTCCTTCCTGACTAGTTGACTGCGGATGCTTCCCTGGAAGAAGAAATGCATACAGACCCCATTCTGTTCTGCCCAGTGAAGTTCCATCAATTACATAAAATGTTGCGGAGCTCCATCAACCCCATCAACCATTCATTTAAAATAACAAAAAAAAAATCCCCTCACATTTAACTAAGAAAAAAAATCCCCTTACACACCCACAAAGCAGCATTCTCCTGCCTATTAAAACAAAATTTGAAACAAGCACGCATGCAAACACACTGATATACACATACATGATTCACACAATAATAATACACTATAAATGTGAGTATTATTCCACAGTAAAGTTCATCTAGCACAAACAGCCAACGTAAACACTTCACTCTGGCAGCCACACACACTGTACAAGAGAGTTTCCTGCAATATTAGTCAAGTATTATCAGACTTTGGTAAACAAAACAAACTTAAAAAAAAAAAAAAAAAAAAAGGCTTACGTAAAGTTTTCTTGGTTCCTGGTACTTTCTTCACAAGCCCGCTCTCAGATGCCTCCACAAGGTAGGTTTCTGGATCGTTGCCCTCTTCCTTCAATGCCTATTTCATAAAAAAATTTTTAAAAGAGAAAACTGAATAAAAATCATGGAATCAAATGATCCAAGTACAGCACAGACACATACAACAGGCAATGGCAGGCATTAGACTCCACTACTACCACTGTAGGTTTTAAAAATTTTTTAAACCCTTAGTCAGTACCACAAAACCATATTCTTTATAAGACAGACCTTTCTTCTTTCAAGTAAGTACTAAATGAGTATGTGACTAAACGAAAAACATGACTGTTTTGCATGTATTTTCAGATATGGAGGAATAAGCACATGCACTTGCTCTTTTTTTTTCCCCAACTCATGGTTAACTGACCACACATTGGCTATGACGATGTTAATCATTTCCAAAAGACTGGGTGGTCAGAATCAGTGTATAAAAACTTCTTTTGAAATTTACAGAGGGTCACAAAAATATCCAAGGGGGGTGGGGGGGGGGGGTGTCAAATTTAGTAAACACTAAAAGATATATATATTAAAAAAAGAAGCACACATGTGCGCGCGCGCACACACACACACACACACACACACACACACACACACACACACACACACACACACACACACACGCATGCTCTAATTGGCTCACTGTATACAAGTACAGAGAAAGAGATGGAAATGGTAAAAGACAAGAGGTGCTCATGACAAGGTTTGCACAACACTTCTAATTATGCTAACCATTACTTTTTCAGATTCATGTTCCAATGTAAGTAAAAATGTTATCTACTGAAGTAAAAAAAAAAAAAAAAAAAAAAAAAAAGAAAGTGAGCACATACACTATCAGGGTTTTAACAGCAAAAATTTGGTATACATCCGATGTCCTCTTTGATTAACATACAGCTGTCACCAACAGAATATATACTACTTGAGCCACATTCGTAAGTGCTGAACTATCTTAACAGCTTAAAAATTGGACTCCCCCCCCCCAAATTTTGCTGTTAATCTAGGTCTTTGCCGTATCTTGCATATATACAACACTTTCACACTGGCCTTTCAATCATAACACTTGGAATCGCTATTTTTAACTGTCACAGTTCATCATCATTGGCATTTAATCTTACATGTTTAAGGCAGCTAACTTCTAATCTGTGAAAAATCAGCTGGGTTAGTGTGT
The DNA here is from genome assembly GCA_016801955.1 of Conus betulinus. Taxonomy (NCBI): domain Eukaryota; kingdom Metazoa; phylum Mollusca; class Gastropoda; order Neogastropoda; family Conidae; genus Conus; species Conus betulinus. The sequence continues at coordinate 542,474 of JADBJO010000197.1, forward strand.
AGGTGTTTGTTAATGTTTCATCTGTTCCATATCCACAAGCACATCTTTTAACTTATATGCAATGGGACTTCATGAACACAATATTTTCAAATGAACAGCCTCAGTGGGTGTATGGGCACTGCAGCCATTTTTAATTTCATTGATTGGTCTTATGAAAACGAGAATGACAAACATCGCAGCAGTGTCCATGACCAGACCACCACCTTTGTTTGTCATTCTCTTCATCACGAACACTGAAGAAGTCATCAATCTTTTCAACAGAACTGGAGACATTCTTGCTTGCATCCAGTCAGTTTTCATTTTAGTGGGCAAGAGCCACTGAATCTAAAAACACCATTACTTCTATCCAATGTGAAGACTCATACTCAGGCCATAAAGCTTACATATTCAAGTGTCTGACCGCATTCGCCAATGTTTGAATGAAACCGAGTCACAGCATCTCTTGAAATGTTTGCAAACTTTGCTGTCAAACAAAATGATCAAAAAACGATCATACTTGCAACAACCAAAAAAAAATCTGCATCCCTGGGACCCCTTTTTATGGATAAAAAATACACCAAAGGCTGATAATTAACAAAGAAAAAAAGAGGACGGGAAAAACAGAAAAGAGTTCAGGAAAAGAAAAAAGCAAGATCTCAAATGAAGAGTGGGTCCTGTCAAAGGGGACTTCACATGACAAAAGTCTGGAGTAGATCCTATGAGAGGGGACACGAGAGAGGGGACTTCACAAGGCACAAGTCTGAGTGGCATGTCTTGGTGGCAGCAAAACTGTCCTTTTGTGGGGGATCTCGTCAGAGGAGACTCAACTTAGGAATGGATAGCGTGTCTTGAAGGCAGCAAGACTTGCAATGCATGTAGGCTAATGGGAATTTTTTAAAAAAAACTGAGCGCTGACTGGTGGGCCCCCCTTTCAATATACCGACATAAAAACCAGAGAGCTGATTCAGTGATTGTGGTTGCTCTATGGAAGAAGCAGAAGAAGAAGCAGCAGCAAAAAGAAGAAGAAGAAAAACGCCACTGATCAAGGATTTATTCCATGGACCATCTTAACAAATATGACTTCTTAAATAACGCCCAACATGGTTTTACTTTTAGACAGTGAAGGAGTTGTGAGACTCAATTATAACAACTCTCAATGATTTTAATACCTGTCTTAACAACAGACAGCAAATAGATGCAATTCTATTTAGACTTTTCAAAGCCTTTGATAAGGTTGACCACGAAGGCCTGCCGCTTAAATTAGAACACATTGGCACTGGCGGTTCTTTGCTAAAATGGTCTAGATCATTCCTCGTTGGGAGAACGCAGACGGAAGGGTTGTCATCCCATTGTAAACCAGTCTTGTCAGGTACACCAGTGGGAACTGTTCTGGAGCTCTTGGTTTTATAATTTATATAAATGACATAAGTAGAAATCTCTCTCCTGGAACTACTATAAGGCTTTTTGCAGATGACAGCTTAGTATCTAGAACAATCAGAAGCAAGAATGATACACGCATTCTACAAGAAGATCTAAACGGTTTACAAGAGTGGGGAAAGAACTTGGAAAATGGAATTTGATCCCCAGAAGTGCCAAGTGTTGCGTATATTATATGTAATAAACGCTCACCAACTAGATCAGAATATTCCATTAATATTCATAATACTATTCTTAAAGAAACCAATGCTGCAAAATATTCAGGCGTGACTATAGATAACTGACTCAAATGGAAGCAGCACATTACAATTTTGTATGTGTAAGAAAGCAAACATCTTAGCTTTCTTATACAGGAATATCAACGACTGCCCCCGAAAGGTTAAGGACGACTGCTACAAAACAGTGGGTTAGACCAGTACTAGAATAAGGTTGCTCAGTCTAGGATGCTTACAATCTAAAGGACATTGATAACCTTTTAAAAGATTCAGCAGAGAGCAGCACGGTTCGTAACAGGGAACCATATCAGAGAGAAAGGGAATACTTGGAAGAACATGAGAAAATATGAAAGGAAACCCTTAGAAGAGAGAAGAGCTTTTATCAAACTTAACATCTTCTTAAAAGGCAGAGCTAACTAGGTGATATCCCTGTGGAACGACTAGTAATGAATAAAAGTAGCACCAGGAGTGGCAGTCAATCTTATGCCATGCCAGGATACCTGCATCAAATATTGACAGCCATTTACACTCATTTTATACCAGTTCTGTACGGCTGTGGAACTCACTGCCGGGTGCCATCAAGATTGCCACAAATGCAGTCTCATCATTTAAAAATCAAATTGATACCACAGTCTTGAGATCTGCATATTGACTGAATTTTCTACTTTAACTTCCCCAGATATTGATGGTTACCTGGACCTGAACCTGGCCATTGCTTTTAACTTTTCGTATATCGTGTGCGACCCCTTGTTGCCAAATTTTGCTCCAGGGGCCAATAGGCCGAGTCGCACTTTATTATATTTTATTTTATTTTATTCTTAAACATGCACGCTGGTGACCTACTCGTTTTTTTCACTTTTTTGAGTGAACCAGCCGTTTAGGAAGAAGATTCAGAGGTATAACGAGTCCGACCCATGACTATTGACAGACCCCCATGACAAACTGACAGGTAACTATGAACCACATGACTAATCAACCTGATGACTATGGACACCCTACGGATGATGATCATAATGAACCGTGTTATGTAGAGCTCCATGACTTCAAGTTATTTCAATGTCAAGATCAAATGTCACCGTCCATAAAAAAAAAGAACTGTCATGGCCGCTTCACCTACGACATACGTTTTGGTTATTATAATATCGTACGATATAACAAATCAACAAGAAAAGTAAACTTCTACAAACCTCTTGAAGCCTTTCGAGGAGAACAGCCTTTACGCCTGCCTTGTCCAAATTTCTCTTCTCCAGCTCAGCTTTCAAGTCCACAACACGCAATTCTGAGATTTTTTTCTTTTCAGTCACGTTCGCCATTTCGCACGAGTACGCCTAAAAAAATGCCCGTATGAACATGTGACGACGAGACGAAGAGCAAATACACACTACGCATGCGTATTAGAATCAGTATTAAGGCCTAAAAGTGGCTTAGTGGTTTTGAACATCTCGCGCACACCATCCATCAAAGCACCATTAGATCTATACCAGGTCAGGTCAGGCAATTGTACGACCAGGCCTCGCGGCCTCATAACGCGTCCTTCTTTTTGGTTATTTTGACAATTGCTGTGATGATATAAGCATCCCTTTTGATGCACTAATCATAAAGATACTTTAAATGAGCAATTTTAGTATCATTGGTTTTCGTATTTGTTAGTATCTGAGGCCAATTTAGTTTGTGCAGGAAGATTGTTTCAATGTTTGGTGACTCTGTTAGAGAAAAGTTTTTTTCCTAATATTATTTCTGCTATACATGGTTAGAATTTTAAGATCACTGTTACGAGTTCTTATTTCATTAGACAACTGAAACAAACCTTTGTTAGTATTGTCAGTATTTTGAAAAATCTTGTAAACATTTATCAAATCTCCCCTTAATCTTCTATATTTTAAGGATGGCAAGTCTAATTTTCGTAGCCTGTCCTCGTAATCTAATTTTTTTTTATATAGAGATTTAACATTTTAGTTGCTCTCCTCTGTACTCTTTCGATTGTATTAGAATGTCGTTTAAGAAAAGGATTACAAATTATGTTTCCATACTCAAGATGTGGCTGTACCAAACAAGTGTACAGATTTATGAACACCTCTTTATTTAAATTTTGAAAACTCCTGCTAATCAAGATCAAAAGCGTCCGTGATAACATCGACCAGCAGTCTGCTCATTTACCCTCAGACATGTTTGATGGTCACAAATTTGTTGGCAAACATCTTACCTCTTTTTCATGTGTATCTGAATCTGATGTCCGAAAAAACTATGTTACAAATGTCCCCCAAAACCTGTTCCCTTGATCCCATTCCAACATCTCTCTTGTTTGATTGTTGTGATGAAATTGTTCCACTACTTACCCACATCATCAATGATTGCATGTCTCATGGAGTTGTTCCCAGTTGTCTGAAAAATGCTATTGTAAAGCCATTGCTTAAAAAAGCCAGTTCTAGATCCTAACGTTCTAAAAAAAAAAACTGCCGCCCTGTTTCAAATCTCTCCTTTGTCTCAAAACTCCTGGAAAAAAAAGGTTTTGTCCCAGCTTTTAGATCATCTCTTACACTCATCACTTGTGGAACAAATTCCAGTCAGGCTACAGAGCTTGTCACAGGACAGAGACAGCCTTGCTAAGAGTGTTCAATGATCTTTTGAAGGCAAATGATGACAACCAGATTTTCAATTATTACACTTCTTGTCCTTAGTGCCGCGTTGGATACAATCGATCATGAAATTCTTTTGACCCGTCTTCAATCTGTTTTGGTATTCACGGTAAAGCTCTTTCCTTTTTCAGGTCATATTTGTCAAATAGAACACAGTTTGTCTCTGTCCATGATTTAACCTCTAAACCAAGTGCCCTGCCCTTTGGTGTCCCCCAAGGGTCAGTCCTTGTCCCATTCTGTTCATCATGTATATGCAGCCTCTTCCTGATATCATCGAGCAACATGCTGTTTCTCATCACATGTTTGCTGATGATACTGAATTGTACAAGTCAGCTTATTATCCACAAATTTAGAACCTGTTGCAAATAATGCAAAGCTGTATAGCAGATGTTAAACATTGGACAACACAAAACAAACTTCAACTCTCGATGAAGAAAAAACAGAAACCATCCTCACAAAGTGTACTGGTGGATCTGATCTTCCAGGCTGTCTTACTATTGACCACTGCAAATTCCATTCACCAAATCAGCCAGAAATCTTGGTGTTGTCTTTGACGAAACATTGTCAATGAAAGATCAGATCAGTTGAGTGTGTCAATCAGCATACTTTGAAATTCGGAAGATCGGCTCCATGAGACACTTACTGACCACAGATGCTGCTAAAACTCTGACCACATCGCTGGTACTCTCCCAATTAGATTAATCTAATGCCTTACTAGCTGGTCTGCCCAAAAATCTTACAGACAAATTGCAAAGAGTGATGAACTGTGCTGCTCGTTTAATTTTCAAGGCTCCCAAGAGAGAACATATAACTCCTCTTCTGTCCTAGTTACATTGGCTTCCTGTTTCTGCCAGAATTGAGTATAAGATCTGCACTCTTTGTTGTAACGTATTTGTTGGCGCATCACCTACTTATTTGTCTGAACTTTTGCAGTTTTACGCTCCCCCTAGGTCTTTACGTTCCTCTGACGACAATCGTCTCTCAACAAACCAAACCCCAAATACCTGAAAAAAAGACTTTAAGAGAACGGGGTTTCTTCTACATTGGTCCATTCATATGGAATGATGATCTCCCTTTTCCTGTCCGCCATGCTCCATCCCTCTCCACATTTCAATCAAGGCTTAAAACACATTTATTCCAAAAGTACTCTCCCCATTCCGTGTCATGAAAACTATAGCACTGTCAGTTATTGTCCAGTTCAGATTCTTCCAATTTTGCAGAGTTGTCAAATGTTTCAGTTACGTGTAGTGTTGTCTGTCTGTTCGTGTGTCTGTGCAGGTCAGGTCTGTCTGAGTGTGTCGGTGTGTGTGTGTGCGCGCGCGCGCGCGCTCGGGCTCGGGCGCGTATGCAGCGGGCTCGGGCGCGTATGCAGCCTTTGTGCGTGTGTGCGTTGCTTACTTCTCTTCTGCCTTCTGTTTTAATACTTTACAAGATTTTTTGTTTGTTTCCAACAGAAATTTTTATTAGGCCTATGTTAAAACGGTGCGATGTTTATTTTTTTATTTTTATGTTTTTTTTTGGGGGTTAAAAAAAATTTTTTTTTTTTCTCTTGCATTTCAGTGTCCTTTCCTTTTCAAAATATCATTTGACATGTTATTCATGAAATGTGATCGCGCGCGTGTGCGCGCGCGTGTGTGTATATGTGTGTGTGCGCGTGCGCGTGCGCGTACGCTTGCATTTTGTATATTAGATATTCATCATGTCATTGAGTGATTTTTATTTATGTGAGATGTTTGTGACTTTTTTATTTCTTGCTTAATATTTATGAAGTTTGCTTCTATTTTCTTTCATTCTTTGACATGAATACAGCCGTTTATTGTAGTTTATGCTTTTATTCACACTTTGTAAGCGCTTTGAGCTCATCAGAGATGGGGCGCATATAAAATTTCATTATTATTATTATTATATTATTATTATTATTATTATTATCAAGCCCAGCATCCTATTGATTTTGTTTATTGCTGTTGTAATATGCTTGTCAAATTTGAGTTTCATATCAAATATCGCTCCTAAATCCTTTTCTTCTGTACAAGTATCTAAAACATGCTTAGATGAGCGATGAGTTATTTCATATCCTTTGTTTGGATTATCATACCCTGCATGCATAACCTTGCATTTCCCTGCATTAAAGTATAGATTCTACTTCTCTGACCATTGTATGAGTTTGTTTATATCATTTTGCAGTATATTTGAATTCTGGGAACGATTATACACTTTAGTATCATCTGCAAATATCTTGCATGTACTCTGTATGTCATCCGGGAGATCATTTACAAAAATTCCCTGGGGAATAACACTTAAAACATCAATGTTTGAGGACTGTTTTTTGTTCCCACCCGCACCTTTGAGATCTTCCCTTCAAGAAATTTTTCACCCACGGTAGTAAATTTCCTGTAATCCCATGACTTTCCATTTTAAGAAGTAGCCTTTCATGCGACACAGAGTCAAATGCCTTTCTAAATCTGAGTAAATAACATCAAATGCCACTTTGACTTCTAAAAGTTGTGTAAAATCGTCCATCACATCTAACAACTGGGTCATGCACGAACGCTCTGTCCTGAGCCCGTGTTGGCACTCTGTGAAAAGATTGAACTCTGTCATGTTTCACCTCGGCGTCCCTCACAAACTGCTCTAAAATTTTGCATAATATACATGTCAGGCACACTGGTCTATAATTACCAGGGTCGGTTCTTGTGCCCTCTTTGTAGATAGCAATGACCTCAGCTGTTTTCCAGTCTGATGGGAGTTCCCCAGCTTCTAAGCTTTTATTGAATAAAATTATAAGAGGAATGGCTAATTCCTGATATAGCTCCTTGAGCACTCTGGCTGGAACCCTATCTGGCCCCTTAGCCTTGTTTATATCCACATTTTTCAGTTTATTTTTCACAGCTTCTACTTTAATAACTAAATCTGAACTATATGCAGGAGCCTCCTCAGCAATTAGTGGTACCTTGTCTGTATTTTTCTTTGGTAAACACGCTAGCAAAGTACTCATTCAAGACATTGGCTTTTGTCCTGATCATTGGTAACCATGTTACCTTGCTTATCTTTCAATGAGCTAAACTCCAGAAGACATTTTAAGTTTAGAGTTTATATATTTCCAAAACATTTTCGGATTTAGCTTACAGTTTTTGGCGATTTCGTTCTCATTTTCCTTCGTCTCATTCCTCAATTTCTTGCTACAATGATTTCTTAATTCCATGTAGTCCTTATATTGTTTACCTGCCTTCGACTTACCGTTCTCTAAATAATTTCTATATATTTTTTTTCTTTTTACCTTATTTCTTAATGCTAGTGACATCCAGTAAGGTCTATGCTTGTTCTTCCTATTGTTTAAAACCTCTACTTTTGGGCATTTTTTTTTCCATTAAGAAGTGTACTTCCCTTTAATGTCCTGCCAACATTCCTCTACATTCAAATCATTCAAGTGGCCCCAAATATAATCCACAAGATCCTGTTTCCTTTGTGTATAATTTCCCTTTTTTAAATTATATGTCATTGTTCGGTGGAATCTGTGTTGTGTACACTTGTGTACAAGGAAAAGGTTGGCACTTGGTGGTCACAAATAGTATCAGACATTACACACTCTTGCCCCCTTGGCAAAAGTGTGTAATGTCTGACACTATTTGTGTATCGTTAACTAAAATCAGGTCAAATATGTTCTCTTGTTGGACTTCTGTTGTCCTTGTGGCAGTTTGAAATAAAATTGCATCCCTTAAACTTTCAATAAAATCATTATCTTTATCATTAGTCCGGTGCCCTTCCCAATCTATATTTGGAAAGTTAAAATCTCCCATGACTAAAACTTTATCATATTTCTAGATTTCTTCGCTTCCTAAAAGGTGAAAGCCAAAAGAGACATGATGATTCAGGAGATGGGAAAAGAGAAGACCAAAAAAAGACTCCAAAAAGCAGTCCAGCAGAGCCAGCAAGGGCAATGGACAACGTGGGAGAATGCACTCCAAAGAAGTCTCACTTGGAATGACATTTGGCACATGGCCCCTCTCAGGATCAGCTTTATTCTCAGATCTGCATATGACCTTCTGCCCTCAAATGCAAACCTGGTGAAGTGGGGAAAAACAGACGATCCCTCATGCCCCCTCTGCCATGAAAAACAAACAGTGGAGCATGTCCTAAGCTCATGTAAAGTAGCCCTGGCTCAAGGAAGGTACACATGGAGGCACAACCAAGTGCTCAAAGAGATTGTAGGCTACAAGTAGTCTGGGCTAGTACCAACACCACAAAAGGGAAAATCAGGACTCCAAAAGCACCCGCAACATTCTTCACGGCAGGAGGCAGCGAATCATGGCCAAGAAACAACAGTGCCACTCGGAACATGTAGGCAGAGTCTGCTGGACGGGGCAGATGACTGGGAGTGCAGTGCACTGCAGACCTCCCAGAATGGAAGAGTCACCCAGAGATCATCAGCAAGAGTGGCATGAGACCAGACATAGTAGTCCACTCTCAGTCAACCAAGCAGCTGATCATGATCGAGTTCACGGTGCCATATGAGAACAGAATGGAAGCAGCAGCTCAAATCTACAAGACTGAAAAGTATGCTGATCTGGCAAACAGCCTGAGGAGAGAAGGCTATCAGGTCAAAGTCCTCACTGCAGAAATTGGAGCTAGGGGGTATGTAGGAACGTCTGCATACAGCCTCATGAAACAGCTCTCAGTTGCAGGGAGGGAAAAAAACCAAAGCCCTGAAAGCAATGGCAGAAGTAGCAGAGAGAGGTGTTCGAGCTGGATGTGGTCAGGGAGGAACAAAAGTGAACTTCATAAGGCTTAACTTTCCTACAAATATTAGGTGTCCCAGTGGCTCAGTGGTTAGTGCACGAGTCATTAAGTGGAAAATGAGCATGTCCAGAGGGGCATGGGTTCGAATCCCAGCCATGGCTCGTCCCAAGATGGGAAAAAAAGTGGCAGCAGAGGGACATCCGGAGTCATGAACCGGGTGTGGCCCAACCCCCCGAGAGTGTCAGGAGATAAGGGCCGAAACACTTGCTTGAAGGGGGCTTCTCTTCTGAGGACTCTCTGCTGCCACGCTGTCCACGAGTTTCTTTCTACTGAAAGAGTTTTTGAAGATTTTCTACAGTGGTGTTAGGACTTTCATATACGCAACCAACAAGATTTTTTTCTTTGTCCTTAGTTAGAAATTGGCACCAGGCTGACTCTTGGAATGTACAGTTATTTAATGTGGAGCATTCTTGCGCATGTAATACTTTACCGAAGTACAAGGCAACTCCTCGGGTTGGGTTTACTTTGTGAAACATATTAAGATTTTCCAGGCTATATTCGGAAGGTACAAAGTCGTTAACATTTTTTGGAATTGTCTCTGTGATGGCAATAAATTTTTGGTTCCACTTCATCAATCTGAAACAGCAAATCAGTTTTCTTGTTTGTAAAACCATCAGCATTGGTGTACAGAACTTTAAAACCTACTCCATCCTTATTTTTTCTGTCTTTAAAACACCCTCTGAAACATTCATTAAGATACACGCCATTAAAACTATGTACATCTATTTTGTTTTCTGTGACAAGTAACTCTTTGTGTCCCAATGCAGCAGTTGAATATTTCTCTTTTTTTTTTTTTTTTTTTTTTTTTTTTTGCTCAGATATCAAGCGTTTGTAAACAAGAAATCATGTTTCATTCAGTCATGTCAAAAGGGAGATGCAGGCTTACGTGAATCCATTAAAAACGACGATCAATTAAGCGAATCCAGTTG
>JADBJO010000197.1:554966-607466 GCA_016801955.1 Conus betulinus
TTCTTGATCCTTAGTCATCTTCTGAACATTTACGCACGCAGTCACTACACATCTACACACACGCGCGCGCGCGTGCGCACGCATGCACACGCACACACACGCGCGCACATATGCACATGCACATGCACGCGCACATACACACACACGAGCACGCACGCACGCACACACACACACACACACACACACACACACACACACACACACACACACACTCTCTCTCTCTCTCTCACACACACACGCTTTCAATGAAATTGTGAACAGTTTTGGACGGTGGTGTGACACCAATTTCCTTGATTTTAATGTCCAGAAACCAAAGGAGCTGATCACTGACTTCCGAAGAAATGCTGATCCCTATTCCAGATTTACTGATCTCGGGTACCAAGGTTGAAAGGGTGACTGGGTATAAGTACTTAGGTTCTGTAATCGATGACAAACTTACATTCACTTCTAATTCTCTCTCTGTATATAAAAAAAAAAATGTCAGTCAAGAGTGTATTGCTTACAGAAATTGAGATACCTTGGAGTGAACTGTGACGTTTTAAAAGCATTCTACAGAAGCAATATTGAATCTGTGATCACTTTTTCATTTTTAGTGTGGTATGGTGGATTAAATGTGAAGAACAAATGCTTGCTGGAAAAGATTGTGAAACGGTGTGGTAAGATTATTGGCGTTAAGCAGCAAAGTTTAGGAGAAATGTTTGAAAAAAGAGTACCTAAGAAAGCTCAGAAGATTGTATGTGATGAAACCCATCCTCTCTTCCCCTTTCATGAAAAGATGCCTTCAGATGGACGATTCCGGCAACTGAAATGCGAAACCAACAGACTGTATCGTAGTCTTTTGCCTCTTTCAATCCGTTCATTAAATAATCACTGACCTGACCATCCTGAGTGAATGTTCAATGCTGTCGTTATAAAGATGAGGAGAGGGTGAGGGGGAGACTGGGATAGAGAGAGAGGGTTGGGGTGGGGGAGGGGGAGGGGGGGGGGGGGGGGGGGAGAGAATGAGAGTGTAGATGTTGTGGGGGGAGGGGGGATGATAATCAAGTGATAATGATTTTAAAATTATCTCAGTTCTCACCCCTTGTAGTATGTGTGGATGTGCGTGCGCACGTGCGTACGCGCGCGCGTGTGTGCGTGTGGTGTGTGCGTGTGCCTCCTTTTTACGGTTTATTTTAGCGTGCAGCTGATTTTATTAAATTGACTGGATATAAAATGGAGTGCATGTTGCGTAGAGTTATTGATTAGTTTTATGTGAAAAATAAGCCTTACTTTATTTATATTGTTTTTAAAATTTGTGGGCATGTGCAGTGTGTGAGTGCATTGGCACATTTCACATTATTCAATGTTGTGTTCTCATATGTCATGTGTTTATATTGTGTTCCACCACAGCACAAAGTTCTTATGAAAGAAACACACACACACACACACACACACACACACACACACACACACACACACACACACACACACACACACACACACACACATGCATACGCACTTCTGCACATGCACACACGCATGCGCACATACATGCAGGCACACACACACACACACACACACACACACACACACACACACACACACACACACACACACGCACGCACGCACGCACGCACACAATGGGCTATGCCAACACATCCATGCACACATGTGTACGTCCACTACACATAAAAAAAACTGTTGTGAGGTAGGCACTCAAGGTCTTATCTTCAAATCTTCAAATCAATAGTCACATAGTCTCCATAGACTTTAAGTGACTCGGGTGTGAGCATTTGCTTAAAAAAAAAAAAAAAAAAAAAAAAAAAAACTCCTCCCTCCCCCCTCCCTAACCCCCCTCCCCAGCTAGCCCTACCAGCTAAAAAAAAAAAAGCTAAGTGTGGACTGCAGGAAGGCTACCCACATTCACCTTTTCAAGAGGAGTTACCCCCTATCCAGCCCCAGAACAAGCATTAGGCTAGTCCAGGCCCGCCAACCATTCACACACACTTCCACACGACAACACATACATTGGCTATATTTTAAAGTAAAGTTTGCTGAGCTCCATCCTGAAATGTGCCAGAGAGGGGGCCTCGGCTGTGGCTGCCGGTAGAGAATTCCAAACTGGAATGGTGCGGTGAAAGAAGCTATACTTCAGAACGTCGGTTCTTGATCTGAAGTGACGGAATTTCTTGGAGTGGTTGGCTCTTGTTCTGGCGGATGCTGGTGTCAGGTACTCCTCTGAGGGAATGTCCACAAGGTTGTTCACAGACTTGTAGAACATTGTTAGTTGGGCTTTCGTCCTCCTGGACTCCAGGGATTCCCATTTGAGGTCAGTGAGCAGACCAGTAACGCTACAGGTGTAATCATAGCGGTTGGTGACGTATCTGGCTGCTCTCCTCTGTGTACTGCTTCTATCTGTTAATTTTGTCTGCGGTGTACGGGTTCCAGACTGTACTGCAGTATTCGAGGTGGGGGCGAACTAGGGTCTTGTAGGCATTGGTCTTGGTTGCCTGGTTCGCTATCCTCAGGTTCCGCCTCAGGAATCCTATCATGCTGCTGGCCTTTTTGGTGGTTCGGTTGATCATGGCTGGTTCAGCTTAGATCTTTTGAGATATTAACTCCCAGGTATTTCTTAGGTAGACACTCAAGGTCTGACCAGCGCATTGGGTTAATGTCTAGGTGAGATATCTGCTAAGTCGTAGCCACGAGACCCTCTTCTTCAATTCTCTCATCTTAGTTGTTAATTCATTTATCCATTAGCTTAAAATCATATCGTAGCGTGGTCTCAAAACTTAGCGGATGTGGTATAGCGTATATGGACTAGTCCGCACGCTGTGGCCCGCCCTGTGGGTTGGGCATAGTATAGACCCACTGCCCTGCCATGCATGTCGTAAGAGGCGACTAAGGCGAAGGGCTAACACCCCTTCCTAGAAAAAAATCAAGTTACAGAAGCATCAACAACATCAAACCAAGACATTCACCCGAGAGAGGAAAGGTCTCCATCCCGGAGACTCATGACGTCAGGCAGTGAAAGCCGACAGGAAGCTGCAAGACCGATCCCCTTCTGACCCCCAGGAAATCAACAAGGATAGCCACTTGGAACATCAGGACAATGTACGAAGCAGGCAGAACCATCCAGATAGCAAGAGAGATGAAGACCTACAAGATAGGGGTCCTAGGACTGAGTGAGACAAGGTGGCTACAGACGGGACAGCTTAGACTTCCATCAGGAGAGCTGCCGCTGTACTCGGGACACACAGAAGAGGAGCCCCCCCCCCCCCCCCCCCCCCCCGGAGCCCCCCCCCCCCCACCATACAGAAGGCGTGACCCTGATGCTGACACCAGAGGCGCAGCGTGCACTCATCGGCTGGGAACCTATCAACTCCCGCATCACCACAGCCAAGTTTAGCACCTAGGAGAACATCAAGCGAACAACATCATCCATTGGTACGCTCCCATAAATGATGCAGAGGAGGAAAAGAAAGATGATTTCTACCAGCAAGTACAAGCTGAGCTGGACAAAAGAGGAGCAATCGACATCACAATACTCATGGGCGACTTTAATGCCAAGGTAGGATCAGACAACACGGGCTATAAAGACATCATGGAGACACATGGACTTGGACAGATGAGTGAGAATGCAGAACACTTTGCAGACCTGTGCGCATTGAACCAGCTGGTGATAGGAGGCAGCATCTTCCCCCACAAGCGCATCCACAAGGCGACATGGAGATCCCCGGACCACATCACGGAGAATCAGATCGACCACATCTGCATCAGCAGGGAAATTCAGGCGATCATGGCGGGATGTGAGGGTGATGAGGGGTGCTGACGTGCCATCAGACCACCACCCTGCTTGTGACAACAGTGAGACTCCGACTCAAGAAGTACACTTCAACAAATGCAGCAAGGACAAGATATAATGTGGAGCTGTTCAGCAGTAAAGAGATAAAGGAGAAATTTCAGATCAGTCTTACCAAAGGTTCCAACTACTTGAAGAAATGCTTGAAGAGGAAAGCACAGACATTGAGAACCAGTGGCAACATACCAGGAAACTTTGGCATGAGACCTGTGAGGAGGTACTTGGAAAGAAGAAGAACGAGCACAAGAAGTGGATATCTGATGATACTGTTCAGAAACTGAACAAAAGGAAAGAGAAGAAAGCCACACTGAACATGAGTCGGACAAAATCAATCAAGCAACGCACAGCCCAAGAAGACTGCACCCAGGCGGATAAAGAAGTGAAGAAAAAATGAAGAAAGATAAGAAGGAGTTCAATGACAGACTTGCCAGACAAGCAGAGATGCTGCAGGACAGGGCAACATGAGAGAGCTGTGCACCTCCACAAAGAAGCTGGCGGGCAAGTTCCAACAGACTTACAAGCCATTCAAAGACAAGAACGGAAAGACCCTCACAACAACAGAAGATCAATTGAAGCGATGGGCAGAGCAATTCAAGGAACTACTAAACCGTCCCGCCCCTGAAGCACCACCTGACATCCCACCAGCAGAAAACAGAACTTCCCATCAACTGTGAGAAGCCATCAAAAGCAGAGATCAGAAAGGTCATCCTGACACTGAAGAATGGGAAGGCAGCAGGGGGCCCGATGAGATCCCAGCAGAAGCCATTAAAGCAGATGTTGATACAGCTGTCAACTTGTTACACAGCCTCTTCGGCAAGAGCTGTGTGAAAAAGAGAACATCCCAGCAGAGAGGGAAGGCAGGCATTGTTATCAAACTGCCAAAGAAAGGACACCTTAGCAACTGTAGTAACTATAGAGGGATCATGCTCCTGTCAGTGCCAGGCAAGGTTCTAAACAGTGTTATTGGAGAGGATGAAGGAAGCAGTTGACCCAAAGCTTCGAGACCAGCAGGCGGGCTTCCGGTGAAAAACAGATCCTGTGCCAACCAGATCGCCAGCCTCAGGATCATCATCGAGCAGTCCTTGGAGTGGAACTCGCCCCTTTACATCAACTTCATCGACTATGAAAAGGCCTTTGACAGTGTAGATAGACACTATGGAAGCTACGAGGCACCATGGAATACCAGATAAGATAATCTCTCTCATACGATGCACATATCAGGACATGAACTGCAGGGCGGTGCATGCAGGCCAGTTGTCAGACGGGTTTGAGGTGAACACAGGTGCGCGCCAGGGATGTCTGTTGTCACCTTTCCTCTTCCTCCTGGTCATCGACTGGGTCATGAAGACCACCACAACAACAGGCGGGAACAACGGGATACAATGGACACTCTGGACGCAGTTAGATGACCTTGACTTTGGTGACGACCTGGCACTCCTCTCCCACAGTCACAGACAGATGCAGGACAAGACCACCTGCCTTGAGACAACATCAGCAGGAACAGGGCTCAAGATAAAAAGAAGAAGACCGAGCTGATGAAGATCAACACCACAGACAGCAGCCCAGTCACAGTTGGAGAGAGAGCCCATCAGGAAAGTAGATTCCTTTGTCTACTGGGGAAGCGTAGTTGACAAGCAGGGAAGCACTGACCGGGACATCATAGCCAGGATGGGCAAGGCGCGAGCAGCATTCATCATGCTAAAGAACATATGGGCGGGCCTCAGGAGAGATCAGAAGGAAGACAAAATTGCGTATCTTCAATTCCAGCGTGAAGTCAGTTCTGCTCTACGGTTGCGAGACTTGGAGAATGACCAAGACAATACAGAAAAAAGTTCAAACCTTCATCAACACCCGACTGAGGCGCATTTTCAAAATCAGATGGGCATAGAAAATCAGCAATGAAGATCTATGGAAGCAAGCAGGACAGGAACCAGTTGCCAAACAGATTCTGCGGAGGAAGTGAGGCTGGATAGGACACACCCTCAGGAAGCCAGCATCCAGCACCACACGTCAAGCCCTGACATGGAACCCGCTGGGGAAAAGGAAGGCCGACCTCGCAACAGCTGGAGACGAGACACAGAGGTAGAGATGAAAAGGCAGGGGACCAATTGGACAGGCATTCAGCGAGCAGCCCAGAACCGAGTGCGATGGCGGAGTGTTGTCGATGGCCTATGCTCCCCCTTGAGCTATGGGCCTAAGTAAGTAAGCACTCTCTGTGGCGCCTCTTTGATGAAACTGAAACTGTGGACAAGAACCAAAAGTCAGGTCAGACTGTATCGGAGGACGCAAACAAAGTCAGGGGACATAATTCGACAACAAATATCAAACAGCTCAGAAGTAAAGCGACAACTGAAATGAAAACTCATGGCTTTAGATCGGTATGTGACATAGAAAGCTATTATATGTTGAGATATTGTGCACAGTGTGTCTCTATGTCGTTTTTTCTTCCCGGAGTTTATCTTCCCGGCAGGATGACAACTCTCCCACCTCTCTCTCTCTCTCTCTCTCTCTCTCTCTAGTAACACTAACAGGCTTCTTCCATAGAGAGCGACCAAAATCAACATTCTGATTCTTAAGTCGCTTTACGTGTCTTCTGTTTACTCTTCTCTGTTCTTTTCCTTGCAGTCATTGTCAGGTCAATAATAGTCAACTATGACGGCTGACCTACAAATTTGAAGATTGTTATGAATAATTTTTCTTCTTGTACAAACAATCGTTGCGATTATCAATTCTGAGATTAAAAGAGTATTAGCGTCCAGTAGGAACTTCGTAACATTGGTGCCACGTTTTCGTATCATATCAAATCCAAATCTACCAAGCCTAGAACACTGACGACTCAGAGGCGATATCATTGAAGTTTTTAAATATCTGAACGGCTACTATAAAGTAAGTGCTCCTGTCTTCAAATTAGCAATTACCACTGACCTTAGGGGAAGTTCTCTGAAACTGCAGAAGCAGAGATCAAGAATAAATATCAGATCGAATTTTTTTTCCACAAAGTGGTCTCTGCTGGAATGGTTTGCCAGACAAGGTGGTCGCAGCCCCTTCGCTGAATGCCTTCAAAAGTCTTCTGGACCAGCACTGGAAACAATGAAAGACAGTTTACGAGCCTGAGTGTTTGACTTAAGTTAGGGACATGTATATTCCCACGCATGTGAAATCTTTAGCTAGTAAAACTAGGACCAATGAACAGGCCAAAAAGGGCTCAAACATTGCATCAAGTCAAGTCAAGTCAATATCATATGTCAGTGGCACCATAGGCATTTCCAGCCTTTAGCTTGCTCAATGTTGATTATATAAGGGTTTTGCAAGAAATATTTCGGTCTTTTTCTCACACTGTTATTTTCTTTTTTGCCCCCCCCCCCCCCCTACCTATTAAAAAAAAAATTAATTGAGAACTTGTTTTAGACAGCGCGCGCGCGCGCGCGCGCGCACACACACACACACACACACACACACACACACACACACACACACACACAGACACACCTTTCGTTTTTGTTTTTCTACAGAAGAATCACCATTAAACAAAACTGAAATAGTTTGTCATAGTTGTGAAATGGATACACTGGCAGGTTCTCATCTGAGATCTTTTCCTGGTCCTTGGCTTCCACCAGAAACCACCATTTGATCCAGTTTCCACCACTTCGGATTTCGGGGGTTTTTTTGGTTTTCGGGTTTTTTTTTTTTTTTTTTTTTTTTTTTTACAAAACCACCTTTCCTCTACTCTTTGCCTTTACCAGGCATCAAAGGAAGATCCAAGGTCTCAGCTGCAGTTCCAGGGATATTGCCTTCCGCTGGGATGGTTTGGTAATCATATAGTTCTGCCAGAGTTTCGGGCCAAATAGGCCTACCAGAAGCTGTGCTTTTCCTTACCTTCCGTCTACATCAAGACTGTCTCTGATATCCTTGGTCGGAAAAGGAAGAGGGCTGAGGAAGAGTGTATGTAGCTTTGCCTTTCCTGGTGCCTGCATTATTTCTGGGAGTGTTCTGCCCAAGATGCTCCTCCCAGTGTCGCCTTTGTATTTGTCTCCACTGCATGCACATCTCAGTTGGTATTATCTGAAGGTGGCTGACCAACAATGTCCAAGGAATCTACTGCCAGGCTTAGTCCGAAACTTGCAGCTTCAAGAGTTCAACCCAAGAACATATGAAGTTAGAGCAGTTGCCATGTCGCCGAAGTCGTAATGCCCTTGCCATATCCTAGAGGCAGTTTTTGATGTGTGGAGAATCCTTTTCTCAACTTCTGCCACAGGGGATATCTGCAGGGTGAATGCTTCCTATCCTACATTAATGCTAACTGGGTCATATCCATCCTCCATTAATGCTAGCTTGGTCATATCCATCCTACCTCTCACTGCCATTAGGGCAATTCATCTTGTTCTTGATTAAAAAAGTTCTGGAAGATTTTTTTTAATACAGTCTGTGACTCCTAAATATAATTTTTCCTCATACTATTTGGTTAAATGTAAACTTACCCTGTCAAATTCACAGGTCCTCCTTTTTTGTCCTTCTAGCATTGCTGTAGTCCATGGGGGGTCGTTGACCAAAGAATGATAAGGAACCCTCTGCTGTCTGGTAGAGACAGAAGATGGTGAGAGAGCATTGCTGAAATCCATGGGGGTAATCGACCAAAGAATGATAAGGAACCCTCTGCTGTCTGGTAGAGACAGAAGATGGTGAGAGAGCATTGCTGAAATCCATGGGGATAATCGACCAAAGAAGATAAGGAACCCTCTGCTGTCTGCCATAGTCAGAAGATGGGGGGCATTGCTGAAATCCATGGAGATAATCGACCAAAGAATGATAAGGAACCCTCTGCTGTCTGCTAGAGACAGTAGATGGTGAGAAGTGCATATCATGGGGTTTAATGCCTCGCTGTCTGCTAGAGAAATTTGACTGTGAGAAGTGCATCTGTTTACTGCTTCTGAAAATTTGACTGAGTTTAACAAATTAGGTAAGTAATTTTTTGCATGAGTTTAACAAATAGTAGGTAAGTATATTTTACTGAACAGAGAAAATGAGTCAATTTTGATTGATGCTTTGATACAAATTGTGATGCTTTGACAGACAAGTCATGTGAAGTGGAGTTTATGGTAGAAGACAAGTATCAGCAGTCATGGAGATTCAACCTACAAACTTAGATAGGGATGGGAGTGTGAATTTAGTGATGAAAGGCTGTACATGTATTAGCCTACTGCTACTGAAGACAGATGCCTGTGTTTGTTCAGAAAGGTCTGAAGTGGTTCTACTGAAGACAGATGCCTGTGTTTGTTCAGAAAGGTCTGAAGTGGTTCTACTGAAGACAGATGCCTGTGTTTGTTCAGAAAGGTCTGGAGTAGTTCTTGATGAAAAATATTGGGAAACAATGTTTTGTCCATGCATCATCTGTTAGATTTTTTTATTTATTTTTTTTTTTCCTTTTTAACAGAATTACGAAATCTTTCTTTGTGCAGTTGTCAGTTGTTTTAAGATCTCCAAAATTTTTTAATGAAGAGAAACCATGAATTAAGTTGGGGATTCAGTCATACATGAATTATGACATATTTTATGTTTTTGTAATTGGAGATTTAAATTTTTTGGAGGTGGACTGGAGTTAAGAAACATGCGGAAGAGGTCAAGGTCACATATTCGCCAAAGGTTAAGATCACATATTCACCAAGTTCTTGTGAAAAAGATGGACATATCTTAGTGAACCCTCGTTGGATGACATCACTTTGTTCACTATCAACAATGCTTGTGGCAAGTTCATGAACTGTGGTAACAACTTTTAGGGTCAGCTGACAGGAAACTGACAAAACCCATGTTGATGACCATGAACAGTTGGCTGTGTCC
Source organism: Conus betulinus (assembly GCA_016801955.1). NCBI lineage: Eukaryota > Metazoa > Mollusca > Gastropoda > Neogastropoda > Conidae > Conus > Conus betulinus. Next base: position 564,643 of record JADBJO010000197.1, read on the forward strand.
AAAGTGATTCAAGATGCTTCTGTGGAAAAAGTGTTCCAGTAGCTAGCACACGGATGATTGATATAAATGGTATCAGTCAGTAATTGCAGACTTTCATGTTTTGCCTTTTGTTGAAGGTGGGTACAATCTAGGTATGAAAGCCAGTCATCTGGGACTATGTCAGTGTCAAGAGAGTGTGGGAAACCTTTGCGAAGACTGGAGTCATCTTTTCATGAACAGTCTTAAGATTGAAAGTGTGGACAGTATCAGGACCTGCTGCTTTACTGTATGAATATAAGGAGATGATCTGAAGAGAAAATAAATCAGCCATAATAGTGAATTGATTTTTTGTATTCTTTTTGTCCTCTTCATTCTCACTTTGACCATGTCATGGCTACTCAACTTTGCTGCTCAACAGTGTGGTCTTGAATGCAGTTGCTGTTGGATACACTTTGGTTCTGATGTTCACAGGTTTCTGAAACACATGGTGAGATAACAGTGACCTCTTCGTGATCTCACAATCACCACATGCTGTCATTTTTCAAGAAAACGATGTGCATTTCTTGTGGTAAGTGTTGGAGAGCTGCCTTCAAAAGGTTTTTTTCTCACTGAGTCTGATGCTGGTATAGGGCTAACTCTCTTTTGCTCCTAGTTTGGCTGATTGATTCACTGCTTTTATTGCGTGGGATCCCACAGTGGTCAGGGACCCATTGCAGGACTTTCATCATTGCCTTTCAACCTGATCCACATTTTCCGTCACACTGCACAGTGTCTTGTTCCTGCAAGGGCTTCTAGGACCACTTGCAGTTGTTTTGCAAGTCAAGGATAGTAGAATAGCCTGCTTCACAGCCTGAACTCATACTTAATGTTGTTGTTGTTGTGTGTATCCTGGCTGAAAGACTCCATGGATCATCCAAACAGCTGAAGTACTTGAACACTATAGTAAAAATGCATCAGCTGGGGATGAGAACATTATGTGTATGACCGTTTTTTTATTACCCCGCCACATGGGCAGCCACACTCCGACTTTGGGGGATATACTGCATTATTTGAGTTATAAATCCTATCACAGTTACTGTGTTTTTATGCAAAAATTCAAGGAAACAGAAGCTTCATGTTAAATGGGTTAGTGTGTGTGTGTGTGTGTGTGTGTGTGTGTGTGTGTGTGTGCGTGCGCGCGTGTGTGCGTGTGATTTCTCATGGCTTGAAAGGATACTTGAGACTTAAGGAAAAGTTTGTAAGTTCATGTTAAAAAAAAAAAAACAACTAGTAATGAAGGCTTTTGATATGGAACATGAATTTCCATTACATTTAATGAGTTATTGTGTTATCAAGAATGAGTTTGTATCCATATCATTTTAGGTGAATTGAAGAGGTCTCTGGTTGGGTACACAAACTTTGTAGAACTAAACTGACTTAGCATGCTGTCAAAACTTGTGTTCAACTCTATAGTGTGTGTGCAGGTGGCAGCAACAGCTGTGTGACCTATTGGCAGCAGTGCACCTAAAGCATCAACAGTTCGACCTCGCCGCCGCAGCCTGCCAGGTTCTGCTGAAACCATGGTATCGTCAGTCTTGTTGAATCGTTTACTACATACTATGGCACATTGAGCAATGAGCAAGCATTCAGTTGTAAATATATCCAAGCTGAAAAGACTTTAGAGGGGGAATTCACTGCTAAAGAATTGCACAAACGTGATCTGTAGAAGGATGCTTGCTTTCTTGTTAAGTTTGTGCCCGTTATCCATTGTATCAAACAGGCTTAGTCTGCAACATGAGCTGTGAGAAAGAAGGGGGTTGAAGCTGATGACAGGTACCGCGCCACAGACTCTGCTGTGAACAGTATTCTTTTGTACTTTGAATTTGAAAATGCCATGATTCCTCCTCTCTTCTCTGTGTTGGAAAAGGACTGTGTTGAAAATGCAGACTGCAGAAAGAGAAGCAGTGAGGGGAGGAGGACTTTGGGTGTAATAATCCTATCACATGGAAAACCCCTGTGAAATGGTGCTGCATAAAATTTGTAGTATAAACAGAGTGTGTGTGTGTGGTGTGGTGTGTGTGGGTGTGAGTGTGTGTGGTTCCAGGCCAAAAAAGTCACAGAGCAATGGACAATGAGCCTGACCTGCCCCAGAAATGGTACTGCATAATCTGTATTTGTGGTGATCAATGACTCTATGTGTGTGTGTGTGTGTGTGTGTGTGTTTGTGTGGTGTGTGTGTGCTTTTTTCCAGCCATCCACAAAAAAGTCACAGAAGAATGAGCCTGACAAAAACAATGAAAAATGCCCCAGACAAGAATGGGGGGGGGGGGGGGGGGGGGTGACAAAATCTGTGTGTGTTTGTGTGTGTGTGTGTGTGAATTTACCAAATGTGTTCGTTTTAATCTTAACAAAGTGGTTTGTGTCTGAAATAGAACACTGAATACTGTTGAATTAATGTCAGTCTTCCGGAATGGATGTCACAATGGACGTCTATCAGGACAGTGGGAGCGGTGCTGCAGGCACAATAACAGACAGCGGAAAAAGGGCCATGTAACCCACTTTCAGACCTCCCTTGTGTTAGTTGGGTTCTTGTAGCAGTTCCCAGGGCCTGACCCAAACTGACGCTCTCCTCAGATTTCATCAGCCCTGTTTTGGGCATGTAGAATGAACAGAATATTTCTTGTTTCAACACCCTGTTGAAGAATGTCAGGTGGGAGTATCAGCTGTTGTTGCTGTCATGACGTTCCAGACTAGAATTCTTCTTGGAAAGAAACTTTTTTTTGTGTTGTGTTTTTTGCGTACGCTGGCTGATACTCCTGCGGACACTCCCTGTATAGATAGGCCAGGATTAATCCCATCTATCCAGCAAAGGGAGTGGTGTTTTGTGTGTATGACTGTTTTTTATCCCGCTATTAAGGCAGCCATACTCCATCTTCACGGAAGGTGCATGCTATGTTTAATTTGTCATCCATACCAACAACTAAACTGGCCTTCTCCTCCGACAGTTGGTGATAGGATTTTACGTGTGTGCAAGATGTTATGTGCGCATTCACACCCGGAACCTCAGTTTATTGTCTCATTCGAAGGACTGCATGGGAAATGGAGTCAGAACCAATGTTAACTCCAAGGGAAAAAATCCCCCTGTACCGAAAAGGCCCGGCGGAGATTCGACCCACAACCCCAAGATTACGAGTCCAGTGCTCTACCCCTGAGCTATTCTGGCCCCTTGGAAAGAAACAAAATTTAAATGCCATAGTTAAAGTGGAACACTGGGGACACTTGTTGAGAATTGCTGGAAGATACTCTGGAACTGTCAGGTGTGAGACAAATGGAGAACCAGTAGACAGGCTGTGACAAGTTCGCTAGAATGGAGCCAATCGCTACAGCAGTAGTTCAAGGGGGATAACAAGGCCCAGCTGCCATGAAACTGTTAGCTTTTCATTTTGTTCCTGATGAACTACACACTGGAAGGAACATTTTCTAAACTGCTGTTTGGCAGGTGTGATATCTGAATGGCAAAGAAAATGGTGGAATTTCAGCAATATTCTGACAGACCTGGGTCTTTCTTGGATGCTTCGTGCATTAGACAGGTGGCATGAGAGAGGGGGAAAGGAGGGAGGAGGACTGCAAATGTGCATATCTACACTTTTGATATTATCTTTTTTTCAAAACAAATAATCTTAGAACAGTTTGTTTTAAATTCCTACTATACAGTATAGCCAGTCTTTCTCTGTGCATGTGCATTGTTCATGGTTGCACAACCATTGCTTACAAAGCATGTTCAGCTTTTTTTTTTTTTTTTTTTTTTAATTCATTTCTGTATTGGACCTTCAGCCTAGTTTGATGATTGGCATTTTTGATAGATGAATTCAGTTCTGATACCTAGAACTACTTTAAGATTTTGAAAGAAAAATGATTTCATTTTGAGATATGACATGTAATTTGTTGATTATCATTCAGAGAAAGTGTTTTGTATTAGTCTACTTTCTTGAGAGTTTTTCCTTTTTTTTTTTTTTTTTTTTTGTTCGTTGCCTTTTAAAAATTTTTTCATGTGTAATGGCCTTAGTGATTTGATTAAAGTTATAGTTTACTGATTGTGTTTTTTTATCCACAGATCAACACTTACAACCCCATGAAGAGGCAGAGCTGAAGATGGTAAATGATGTCTTGAAAAGAGCTCAGAAGACGAGAGTCAAACCCACTTCTAAGGTACATCCTGTTTTACCCAAAATGAAGATTACTTTGATTCCTTTTGTACCATGCATTGTAATGAACAAGTGTAATTAATGTTTTGTGCAAAGTTGTACGTGTTCTGATCGTTTTTTTTTTTTTTATGCTAAGTTGTTAAAGTTTCAGTTAACACTTTTAATGTTTTTTGTGTCTTTTTTTTTGCATAAACCGCTCAAAGGTAAGGTAAGGTAATGTTGCGTATAGCCCAGCTGATCACGAGGGCCATATCAGGGCTGTCACCCCGTTGAAGTCAACTCAGAAGTCATTCATTCACACAACCCTTTAAAATATACATCTTCTAAAAAACAAAATTTTGTTAAAAATCTTTCCACTGTAAAATTTCGGATCAGATGTAAAATGTTAAACTCTTTAAAAAAATTCAAAGATCACATCAGGTGGAACGTTTCTTGACAAGGTTTTCATGGAATCTGCTGTAAAATGTTTATGTCTCACATCATGCAAGTCCCAACACTCTGATGGAATAAATTTCACTGTGAGTGGTACACGACATGGAATGCACCACAGAGCTTCCTCACTCTCTTAAAAGGTATGAATGAGTAAAATATGAATGGCTGGTGTGCAGTCGGCATAAAACCGTGTCTTCTTTGTGACTACCAAAGGTAGATGAGAGGAACTCTTTTAGGTTTGGACAGATCTGGAAAAGTTTGTTATCCATCTTTGTATTCCAGTCCTCCTGCCAGAGGTCTCTGACATAATCATTAACTTTTGGTTTTAGATCTTAGATTTATAAAGGCAATGTATTTTTCTATTTCATACCACATTTTTAAAATGTTCTTGAACACATTCAAGTAAGTCATTTCTTCTCTATTTCACTTTGTAAACAAAGAATCTTTCTAGCAGAAAAATCAAGTCTAGAATTTTTCGGATTTTTGTTTAGCATCCTTTTGAAACAGTCTAATATTTTTGTTTAAAGAAAAGGAAGTTAGATTCTTGCATCTTTTACGGATCTCCTGCTTGAGCCTTTTCCAGATCATACCAGCATGGATACATCTCCAAAACGTCAGTTCTGTGGTATCCCTTTTTTCATTGGCAGAATGTACATCAGTTCTCAGGCTTGACACCCATACATTCAAATTGTAATACTGTGCTTCTAGGTAGGATCCTGTGTGCTGGTCTGATTTGAAACCATTTTAACTTAATTTCTTGAATCTTTTTGATGGTAGTGTAAGTATTATTCCAGTTGATTTCTGTATGCAGTCGTTCAATTTTTGGCATGATTCTGCTTTTATGCCATCTTCTCTACAAGAGTATCATAATGCTGCTGCCCGAAAATACAACCACCATAACTTGATTTTTTTTTGCATTTTTGAGATTTTTTTTGTATACTGTAAGAGTGGGCCAAGGGGCATAATGTAGCCAAGTCCCAATCACATTATCCTAAAAATAAACATGCTGTTATCAAAATACTTGTCCCGTAACTCAGCTTGCAGTCTATCTTGTGGGGATAAGTAATCAGGTTTTTTTTTGTCTCCAGTAAAATTTTGATTTTCATACATACGGCAGTGGTATTTTCGGGCAGCAATATAATCTTGTACCCATTTTAACAGGATATAAAAGATATAACGCTTTTACAATGATTGGATTTTAATTATTTTCAAAATGTAAACTCAGTGTCTTGACATACCTGCACCGTTTAAAATATTACTGCATAGCTTAACAAAAAAATGTTTATATTTGTCAAGGCACTCATAGAGCAGGTTCATGGTTCGTATTTAGTCTTGAAATCCTGCAGAATGTATCTAAAGCATCTATTTCATCAAAAGTTCTCCAATCGCCAGTTTGAAAGGTTTGTGTGTTGTCAGCAGATTAAGCAAGTTTGTGTTTTACATTATTGATATTAATTTACCAGACGTTGTCATTCTGTCTGATCATATGTGCCAAGAGCTCAACACATAAATTAAAGAGGTAATGTGATATGGTATCTCCCTGCTGGCAACCCAGCCTGATTTTAAACCGATTTGATGATATTTGCCCATTTAGAATTACAGTGATCTTAATGTCTTTATAGAAAGCTTCTATCCTGTCACAGATGACAATTCCAAATTCAAAAGCTCTTACTATTTTAATAATGAAATCCCAGTCAACTGTGTCAAAGGCTTTTTCAAAATCAGTATATAATAATAGTCTGGCAAAATTTATTTGATTTGGTAGTAAATCAAGTCATAAAATAAGTCTGATATTATCTCCTGTGTATCTTCTCTCAAGTAAAAACCATTTGTTCAAGCTATTTTTGAAAATGCAGCCCTGATATGCCCTTGATATGTCAGCTGGGTTGTAAACAATATGAATTGAACTGATTCATAAAAGCATGTTATTGAAAAGGATGTTGCCATCTTCTTTAGTCCTGTTACATGTGTGATTCATGTGTGAGCACATGCAAGTATGTGTGTTATGTGTGTGTGTGTGTATATATATATATATATATATATGTGTTAAGTATGTGAACGACCGAGAATCCATCGGTCAGTTAAAAGTATGTTCTTTTGAAAGTTATTTGAGTTTATTCAGAAATTGAGAATTTATTATTTTACAAGAATAGATGTTATTGCATGTACAGTTGACTGCGTATGACTCTAAAAAAAAATTTTTTTTTCCATAGAAACTGAAAGAACACACCAGCTTTGAAGATGATCCAGTGTCTTCCAGAAGTGGAAAAGAGTCGTGGGAAATATGTGACTCGGAGCTCCAGGAGAACCATCAGGAATCAACTCTTTAAAGGAGAATCTCAGTGTTCTAAATCAAAATTAACATCTGTGATCAAAACAAGTGATAATTCCATAAAGAACAGTGACAAAAGCCAAAGTGAACAGTCAACAAAGAATGCGGTCAACAAGCAGCAACAAAGAAGTTCTCAGCATGCAAGACAAAATAGAGATCGGAGTTCTCATTCAGTCAGCAAGTATCGTTCATCTGTTTCCAGTGCAGCTGAGCCATCTCAGGCTGGTGATCTGCGGCGCCCTAAAAGCCTTGAAAGTCAGGAAGCTCTAGGCCACCCTCACAACCCAGAAGTGCCCGTGGGAACTTCAAGCCTGCCCATGCAGCAGCTCCTTTCAAAAACGGATCCCAGACTGCATTTTCCAAAACGTCCCATGAGGAGCAATATCCACTCGGTCAAACACAACAACCTGCGGGCAAATGCCAGAACTATGCAGGGGACAGGAATTATGGAAACAAAGTTCTCCCCCCTATTAGCTTGGAAAAAGGTCAGCCACCACCTTCAGCTTCTCATCTTCAGAAAGATTGTGTTTTACAAGATGCCTGTGATACAGGTTCAGGCTCAGGAGGTGGAGAGGCAGTGCTACAGGCTGACCATCAGTTAAATTCAGACCATGGAGAAACACTGAACAGCTACATGTCCATTTTGACTGTGGAGTCGCGTGATACAGCTCAAGAGGTGGCAGGTCAGCGATCTGGTGTTGGCGTTGAGGCCCCCTCTCTTGAGGCCTCTAGTTCAGAACCAGCTGAAACGCAGGAAGCCAAATTATTTTCTTTGTTGTCAGATGGGTGAGTTCATTTTAATGGATTGTATTGTGATGTTTCTTTTGGTATATGTGTGTATATATGTATCTGAATGTGCATGTGTTTGTGTGTGTGTGTATTTGTGTGTGTGAACTAAGTATAAAATTTCATTGCAACAAAACATGTTTTTAACAAAACTGTACATAATCTCTTCTACATTAATTTTCTTGCAAAAATGTGTTTTTCAATACATAAAAGTATTCTAGCATAAACAGTCACTGAAGTAAATCAGTCATAGGACACATTTATAACTTTGATGGTAACATCAGTGTTTTACTTGAATTAAAGATATAGGGTATCACAGTGAATGTGCTCTAACCCTCATTTGAAATGAATAAAACATAGCCCAGAACAGCCCGCTTAAATATTTCATTCAGACCACAAACTTAAAACTTGCTGGAGCATATTTGTAATGCTGTTTATTCTGGTAACTAGACTGATGAAATACTGTTTTATTAGGTAAAGTCATGAAAATATTGCCTCTAGCGTTCAATATTAAACTGCAGCAACGTAGACTTTAAGTGCAGATGTAATGTGCCACCCTACTATGAAACTGGAAAGGAAAAGAAAGGGCACAACGCAGAAAGTTCTGCATCCCAGCTAAGGCAAACTTCAAAGGTCTCAAAATATCACAGTTTGTTTGTTTGATTTAAAACAACTGCAGATCAGAATGGTTACTGTTTAAGTGAGCAATCTTTTTAAAATTCATTCAGAGCACACAATTTGACCTTGTTTTGGGACAACATTTTAAAAATTTCTTTCAGAGCGCACAATCTGACCTTATTTTGGGACAACCTTTTTAAAATTTAATTCAGAGCGCACAATCTGACCTTATTTTGGGACACAACATTTAAAAAATTTAATTCAGAGCGCACAATCTGACCTTATTTTGGGACAACATTTTAAAATTTAATTCAGAGCACACAATCCGACCTTATTTTGGGACAACATTTTTTAAAATTTAATTCAACAGCACCTATTTTGGGACACATTTTTTAAAATTTAATTCAAAGCACACAATCTGACCTTGTTTTGGACAACATTTTAAAAAATGTTATTCAGAGCACACAATCTGACCATATTTTGGGACAACATTTAAAAAAAATTCATTCAGAGCAACAGCCTGACCATATTTTGGGACATTTTTTTTTTTTTTTTTTAAATTTCATGCAGAGCACACAACCTGACCATGTTTTGGGACAACACATTAAAAAAAAAATTTTCATTCAGAGCAACAATCTGACCTTGTTTGGGACAAAAAAAAAAAATTTCATTCATAGTAACAATCTGACCTTATTTTGAGGCAACAGCTAGAAACATTCAGACAGACATAAATATATAATCAACCTCAATGAAGTTTAGAAATGTTAACAGTGATTTGGTGCCTTAGTGGAAGTACTATGTTAAATGTTCAGTTCTTTATTCGGTTCCAATATGTATTTACCTGACAAATGAAGAATGGAATTGTTTTGATTTTTTTCATGACTTTGAAGTTGCATTTATAAGCATTTGAGGGATGTTTCTGGATTTGTGAATCTGTGTCTGTGTGTGTCTGTGTGTGCGTGCACGTGCGTGTGTGTGTGTACGTGTGTGAAAATTTGTTGGGAAGAGTTGAGGATTGCACGCCAGGACAGTGCATACATGTTGTGTTTTGCCTTTAAAGTGATTCAGATGTGATGATAAAGCTGATCTTTCTTGTTGAATATTTACTGCTCCATTTTACATTCAGGTAAAATAGGGATGAGTATATGTGATGCAAAGACAGGACCAAATAAGAAATTATCTATCAGACAGTTTGATTTAGCGTGATCCACGGCTGGCTGTGTGTGGATTTTTTTTTTTTACGTTTCATCTCCTCTGTCAACCTGCATGGCATAGTTCCAGTGCTATTCATTCTGACTTATCTGCTCACAGTGACACTCGGTGTCATGTCACTTTGGGCATCTGGTGGTGCCTGTTGTGTTCACAGTGACACACAGTTTGTCATGTCACTTGGGCCATCTGGTGGTGCCTATTCTGTTCACAATGACACTCAGTTTGTCATGTCACTTTGGGCCATCTGGTGGTGCCTTTTGTGTTCACAGTGACACTCAGTTTGTCATGGTGGGCCATCTGGTGGTGCCTATTGTGTTCACAGTGACACTCAGTTTGTCATGTCACTTTGGGCCATCTGGTGGTGTCTATTCTGTTCACAGTGTGACACACAGTTTGTCATGTCACTTTGGGCCACCTGGTGGTGCCTAGTTTGTTCACAGTGACACTCAGTTTGTCATGTCACTTTTGGGCCATCTGGTGGTGCCCATTCTGTGCACAATGACACTGTCATGTCACTTTGGGCCATCTGGTGGTGCCTGTTCTGTTCACAGTGACACAGTTTGTCATGTCACTTTGGCCATCTGGTAGTGCTGTGTCTGACCATACACTACTTACAAGCTCCCCCTTCTGATGACAAATATCGCCGAGTTGTATATCCAGTGTGAATGAATGTCTCCCACTAGAAACCACAAGCAGGTCGGTACAGTGACAGTCCCCATGAACTTGACAGTACTGTGGAAACTCATCACACGCATGTGGCCTGAAGGTGAAAGGGAAACTGAGATCACCGTGACTGCAGGGCACAAAGGGCCAGAGATGGATGAAGATGATGGTTTTTCAGCTTCTTGTGGATGTGGGACAGTCTTTTGATGCAAGTTCTTGGTTTAATCAAGTTTTAGTCAGACTGGATAGAGGGGAATTTTTTTTGGAATCAATGTCTGCATAGACTCTAACTCCCTCACAGTCAATCAGATGAGACTTCACTTGAGATCGTGAACATGAATGCTTGTCAAGAAACATGAACAACAAACCTTGTTCACACCTTAAATCCCATTCCGTCTTTTAACACTAAATGAATTGGCCATTTTCTGTCACTGGTGTGGGCAGTGCACAAAGAATACAAGTGTACATATTTGTGTCATGTCTAGACATTATTCCCGATGATGGAATGTGGCTGCCTCAGTGACAGGATCTGAAACAGTTGCATACTGAAAAATCTCATCAGTGGTAAACTTCAGAGCTGTAGCAAGGAATGAAGAGGTGGTGAAAAAAGCAGATTCAGTTTCTTCATCACACACATCATTAAAGAGATTTTTTTTTAAGTTATGGTTCTGTGATAAGAATTCAGTTTCAGCTGTCAGTTGTTTTTGAAAGGAAATGTGAAGTCATGGCCATGACAGATGACAAAAAGTAAAACAAATAGAGAAAGAGAGAGAGAGAACAGAGATACTGGTGTAAGTATGTTGATCTGATTAAGGTAGAGCTAGTGAGTCATGATTGTACAGCTTACTAATAAGGAGAAAAAAAAAAATGTACTTGTGTCTTGCTAGCTTTTTGTTGTTCATGGCTCTCACACTTTTCTCCAGTCATAAAGCAAAGTACATGATCTTTACCATTGGAAGTGTCAAGTCTCGTTATGTGTTTGTACAGTAGATGATGGATGGGTTTTATCCTCATTGTGAATAGTTTGATTGCATTATATAATTTTCAAAAAGCTTGTCCAATAAGTAAATAAGAACGTGTGTCCACCGTTTAACAGGCAACACGCATCATATCCAGTAGTTACAGACCTAAAAATCGTCTTTACGTTTTCCAGGTCTCATGATGTTTTATGACAATTAGACAAAGGTTGCAGTTTATTTCTTGTTGTTTGGTGCACAGCTCAAGCATCAACATTCCACCCAAGGTGAGACGTGCCTTTGCCAAGAACCAGCAGCTGAGGAGGAAAGTGTCGCAGAGAGACAACGCCAGCAAAGCAAAGTCAGAGGGGAGTCACATGGCGGAGAGAAGTTTGCAGAAAAGCTCCAGCAACTTGTGAGTGTGTGTTCAGTTCTGACCAGATGTCTTATACCTGTGTGTGTATGTGTGTGTGTGTGTGTGTGTGTGTGTGTGTGTGTGTGTGTGTGTGTGAGAGAGAGAGAGAGAGAGAGAGACAGCGTGTACAAAACTATGACGTTGAAGTCATGATTTCTTATATTTCAATGAAAAAAAAAGGAAAAAAAAGTATTGCATAAAAGAAAAGTGTGTTCCACTTTTTTATCTTTTTTTTTTTTTTTTTAGAAATCAAGACTACAGTAACATTGGAAGTGGAGATACTTCATATATGGTGAATGTAATGTAATATTTTCAACACATAGAGCTGAAAAATGGCCATTGCTTTGTGTTTGGCTAAGACTTGGAAAAGGTGTGGCTGTTTTAATTTTTATAGTGATATTCCAGTGTTTGTTTGAGAGAGATCATTGTGCTAAAGTTGTTACGTCATGCCCAAATTTGTTTTGTCAATCTAACCGTGTTCTGAAGTTTAGTGTTCATACTTTGTGTATTTGTCTACATTTCTAAGTGGATTTTTTTTTCCACAGAGTTTAGGGACAACATGGCAAAGCAAATGTTGTGAGAATACATATTTGTGGTGAATCAGGTATTGTCACAAGGCCAAGAGAGACTAGTGAAGAGCACAGGCCAAGCCGTACCAGGAAAAGGCAACCAACACAATTGGAAACAAAGATTTAATGCTAATTAAAGTTGATAAGTCAATAAACAAAGACAAAAACAATGCCCTAAGCTAGTCTACAAGGCGATGTAGAAAAGGCAAGAAGAATGTTTAAAGACAAGAGTTTGTGAAGTGTGTGGAATAGACAAAATTTAAAAAATACAAAAGAAGGGTGAAAAATACAACATCCAGTGATCACAACAAGCTGATGCCCAAAAAGTGCAGCCAGCACTGCCCATTCCAGTATTGTAGATGAAAAATGATAAATCAAGGTCTACACTGGAGACAACAGGGTCTTCTGTAGTGAAACTGCATCCTGTGAAAACATCTATGGAAACGTTAAAGAGTCAGTGGTGTACTGGATTAAGTACAGATGTGAACAAGACAAAACATTGCACTTACACTGATCTGTTCTTCAGTATGTGTTTATCTGGTATTGTTGTCCTTGCATTAACCAGAAATCTCACATTAAGTTATGAATCAGTTGTCCATGGTATGACATACACTTTATAATGGAAGTTAAGTACACTAAGCATTGTATTATGATACATTTTACTTTTGCCATTTTCGTTGTCAGTGAATATGTCTTCCAACTTCTGATTGTTTCTAAACTGGCTGCAGGATTTTATATATTCAGGTGTTAATCCCTGTGGCAGACTAGCTGTGTGTGATTCACAGTCCTGTAGACTCATGACAGCATTTCATTCTGTTGACACTGAACAGTTTGATCCTGAGGAAGAACTGCTGTATCGACAGAAAGCTTTGGAGTGTCTCCACACCCATCAGCAGCTGCTGCTGCTCCTCACACATCTGAGGCTGGATCACATCACAGGTATCACCGCTCAGTGCAGCACCAGACTGTCTGTGTTCAGGCCATGCACTTTGAATGAGGTCTGTCTGCAGACTATGTTAGGTATCACCGCTCAGTGCAGCGCCAGACTTTGTGTATTCAGGCCATGCTCTTTGAATTAGGTCTGTCTGCAGACTACTGTAGTACAGTTTAGGCCAGGGAACATCATGATGGACAGAGGAAAAAGAAAAGACTGAAGAGGGCTAGACAGGAACAAAGAGTTTAGACTGGTCAAGTTGATTGGTCATAACATGAAATGGAAGTTGGTAACATAATACAATGGTTCTGTTATAGGAAGCCTATTTTTCGCTGTGGTTTAGTGTATCCATAAATATTAAATCTCTGTTCTGTGATTTATTGCCCCACATGATGGGATACCAGGGATTCTTTTAATGCAGCTGATTAGTTTTCTTTGTTCAATTACCCTCTTTGGCTCTGCTCTTTATTTTCTTTGTTTACTGTGTGGGCAATGAAGTTTTACTGCTGAGCTGATTCCATTAGTTATTGCATTGCATTGTATAAGCATTGTGTAAATTTACCAATGACAATCCTTAAAACCTTCTGTTGTGTGTATGTTGACTACCATCAGCAGTGAATGGAGCAGAAATGTAATGATGTCATCTTGTGGATAAAATAACTTGCGTCATATTACAAGAGGATCTACTGTTAATTTTGGTGGGGGGGGGGGGGGGGTGGGGGTGGGGCTAACAGTGGATTGTTTATACACTAAATGCTGAAGTAGGTGCCCAGACGTTCTTTTCATTCTGTGGTTTTGCTGGAAATTTCCATTCAGCTTGTTCTTCAGTATGCCCAGAGCTAGACATATCGCGCCTAAAAGTTACTGTAATAATAGTTTATATCTTGGAGATAAACTGGTTGATGATATTTCATATGAGGATTTGAATCTGTATTAAACTGGACGAAGTATACAGCATAGTCCTTTTTTTTTATTTTTACATCTTTTCTTATACTTTAACATGTTATTTGTTAGTAAAGGTACTTGGTACCATTAAATGTCTGATTGTCAGTTTTTGTGTGTGTGTGTGTGTGTGTGTGTGTGTGTGTGTAATATCACAACTGAAAGAAAACACGTTGAACAAAGATTCATTCATCAAGAACTGTCTGCTATGTCCCATTTACCTGTCTTTGTTCTCAGAGGTTTACTTTTTTTTGTTCTCCTGCCAGAATTTGTAACTGACATTTGAACTGGATGGGTGCAGTCTGGCAACCCCTTAATGATGTAGCGAATGCTGGAATAATTACTATTAATTTTGCTGTGCAATTGGCCAGTAGGGGGGTTGTTATGTATATTTTGTAGCACTTGCATGCTGTTTTTTTTTTGTTTTTTTGTTTTAAAACAAATGGACATGCTGTAACATAATGGCCGATAGACAACAGCCTAGTCTCCCCCATTTTCACATGTTGTTACTTAAACTACTTTGTTACCAGTTGTGTATTTTGTAAGTTGTGCATATATCATTTCTCAACCTTTCCACCGAGATGTACTGAATAACATACGTGCACTCAACTGAGGACTCTACAGTGTTCCAACACACAGTGTGCATGGTGAACAAATACTCTCTTTAATCCTGCGCATGAAGAAATGTAACAGATTCTCTTTAATCCTGCACACGAAGAAATGTAACAGATTCGCTTTAATCCTTCACATGAAGAAATGTAACAGATTCTTTTTAATCCTGTACATGAAGAAATGTAACAGTTTCTCTTTAATCCTGCACACGACGAAGAATGTTACAGATTCACAGGGGATTAGCTTCCATTTTAAACTTTCTTTTGTGTGACTTTTTGCTTTGTGTACATGAAATAGCATGTTGGACAGCATGTTTCTCAGCTTGAGTTAAGATCTCCAAGTTCGAATTTTCTATTATGATGCATCCGATTACTGCTTGGATTACTCTTCTTGCTTGACTATTCCATGCAAATTTTCAAGAACTGCATAGGCAAGAGATGGAGATGCAGCTGGTCACATCAGACTGATGAAAGGTGATACAAACGATCCTGATATGTACACTTTAGATGGAGAGGACTCCTCTTGTGAGCTTATGTAAAAAATGAGTTGTTGTCTACAACTCGGATTGCATTCGTCTTGGTAGATATATAATTTGATGGGTGTAGCTGAAATAGATTGTAAGCAATGAGAAAGAAAAAGAAAATAGTGAATTTCTGGTCAGGTTTATTTGTCAGCTTGCAACTTTGCAATTCCCCCACTGATTGAGAGTGAATGACAAAACTCACACACACACACCTAGAGAACCCCAGATGACAACCCATATGTGTTGGGATGTGGTGGACTGAATCTGAGCAACTTAAAAAAGAAAAGAAATTAGAAAAACCCTCAGTGATGTTGTTCATCTGTACTGCTGGGGGGTGGGGTGGGGGGGCATTGGATCCGCCTGTTTTTGTTTTGTACCGATTTTAGTAGGATTAGTTTCACCTAATACAGAATTGTAATATACTTCCAGTGAGTGCATCTGGAAATCCTTAAACATGATTGACATCAGAAATAGTCACACACAAAACAGCTGTTATTTATATTTATAGAAGTCTGATGTAAGGGGGGGGGAATTGGGGGGGGAAGATTGTATTGTTCTCCACCCATTAGCCCAACAGTTTCTGCTAATGTTTATAACTTTGTTCATGTGCTAATGTTTATAACTTTGTTCATGTTACATTTTTTTCTCCGTTAAATCATGAGATTATGTCTATATTTGAGTCTGCAAAGGATTGCTTGACTTTTCTTTTTTAACAGTTTTGTCTCAGAAACATCAAGTCCAAGAGACATACTGCATGCCAAGTTTTCACTGTGTCGTTTCAGAAACATCAAGTCCCAGAGACATACTGCATGCCAAGTTTTCACTGTGTCGTTTCAGAAACATCAAGTCCAAGAGACATACTGCATGCCAAGGTTTCACTGTCGTTTCAGAAACATCAAGTCCAAGAGACATACTGCATGCCAGGTTTCACTGTGTCGTTTCAGAAACATCAAGTCCAAGAGACATACTGCAGCCAAGACATTGGCAGAGCTTGTCCTGTCCTCTTTCTCTGAGCTGTCTGAAGAGGTCAGCGTCTTGACAAAGGTAAAGTTTTTATGTAGTATGTGCATGCATGTGCAAACCTTTTTTTCTTTTAATGAGAAATAAGAAACAGACGAAAGGTTAACCCATCCATTTGGTTCAGTCAACTATTACTATCTTTTATGTTCATGGTTAAATAGTGATTTGTATTATCAAGTAATGTACAAGTTTGGCTGCTATGTTTTAGCTGAACTTTTAGAAGTCGTACAGGAACATTAATAGTTTTTTATATCATGGCCCACTCAAGCACACAGGGCTGTTTGACGGCCAACATTTCACAGGGAAACAGAAAATCCTGAGCCGTAAAAAGTATATGCAGTGTAACTCATTTGACATATGTCTGTAACAATTTACAGTGTGATAACTAATCCTGTGACACTTTAAAAACCTTTAGCCTGCTGTGTATTCGTACAGCATACATGCACTCAACTCAGATCACTGTGCTGAGCCAACATACAGTGTGTATGCTGAAGAAACTTGACCTTTTGTTCCACATATCTGGAAATGTAGTAGAGTCAGATGTAAAGTTGCTTTCCTGTTGTACAAATCCAAGAAGTTTTAACTTTTGCAGTGCACACATGATATAGCAGATTTTACATAACTTTTTTTTCGACTTGAGTTAGGCCTCAAGTCCAAAATTTATTACCATGGTGCAGATTCCTGCTCAAAACCTTTTCGTACTGGATCAGGTTGTGCTGATTTTACAAGAACTGTATGATCAGGAAAGTGTGGATGAAAGTTTTGATGCAACTGACATTGAATTGAGATGTGGATAAAGGTGACCTAGACTTTGCTGACTTGTACGATTGGATGAAAAAGAGGACCACCTTTTGCCAGCTAACAAAGATGAGGATAAGCTGTAAACAACTCAGACTTTATTTTATTTATCTTCGTTGACGTATATCTTATGGGTCTTGCTGAAGTGGATTGAAAACAATGTGCCTAGGAAAATTGTATCTGAATTTCTGGATCAGATTACAATTCTTGTCAGCAGATTGAAAATGCCACCTGCAATTTAAGGGTTAAAAGGCACATAAGACTAGTCCATGCTGAATAAACTAGTGTCTGATCTTGGATCGTGTTTACAGTCTCCAAGAGCTGCTAAGTGTAGCATTTTGACATTTTCAGCAGTTTTCCAAATCTGAGCATAGCACTGAACTACCAACTAAGAAGTGGAAAATCTCACTAGTTACCGTGTGGTTTTGACTTGTCCAGACCAACAAAAAAAAGCAAAATAGCCAACAACAAAACTCGATAACGTTGCAAAATTGCAGTTGTCTTCAGCGACTTTTTTTTCTGCCTTTTCTTCATCCTTACTGAACTTGCCCTTTTTTTTTTTTTTTGGTTGAGAAAGTAGATCAACAGCCCAAAGATCTTTGTTGTCCAAGTTCTGTTTTAAGCCACCATTATGTCCATGAAGCTTTGTTTTTTTGCTTTTGGTTTTTGGCATAGTATTTTGTCACAAATTAACATGGAATCGTCAACAAAAATCATGGTAAGCATAGCACTTTGCAGCTCAGGTCTTACTACCTAATTGCCCCTCTATAAAAACAACAGCAAATGGCCAGTTAAATATTGTATTAAAAGGTGAAAAATGAGATGGCTTCCTACTCTAAATACAGGTGTATGGAACACAACAGAGAAAAATAGAGAAAGGAGGAGCTTCTTTTTCAGCCAGAGTCAAAGAGTAACAGGGAAGAGGAAAGTTCTAGATGGTAGTACAGTTTGTACTGAAGGAGCGGTGGACATCCCCCAGAGTTGATAAAAGATCATCTTTCATTGTCACTATTGAATTTGTTGTCCCGTCTTCTGTGTTCAAGACTGCCTATGATTAGAAGACTGGATTAAAATTGTGTAGAACGATACTGATATAGCTCATTCACATTACCATGACGGAGTAGTACTTTCATTGCCACTGTTTATGAATATAGTTGTGCAAGCATGAAACACATTAGCATATCATTATTAATATAACAGAGTGTACGATAGGTCTTACAGCATTACTTTTCACATAGTAATGCTGTCAGTTGCATCTTGTGTGACAAGTGTCCTGATGACAAAGATGAACGAATCTTTTTTCCCCCCCCCCCCCCCCCCCCCCCCACCTTTCCCCATTTGCTGCTGCTTTGCTCCAAGGGGCAAATGGTATTAGTCCTTGTAGCATTAGTAAAAGATGGAGATTTTCCAGATCTCCCAGGAGCAACAACCCACCAATTTGTTTTACTTTACTTACGTTTGCATGCACAAATACAAAAATATGTAGCCATTTTTTTACTTGTGTAAGTAAGCGATTCTTTGTTTCTCAGAAGGGGAGTTGACAACTTAGACATGACAGCTAACACAGTGCTATACCTGGTTGCTACTTACAGAGGAAAAATAACAGTGCATAGAAAGAATTTTGAAACTGACAAGCAGAATTTTGAAACCAACAGGCTAAAATCAGTTTTAAAGAAAAAATTCTGAAAATCGCCAAAAGTGTAACTATAGAGATGACTTTTCACAAATAAAAGCTGGTCGACAGTTGAGCGATTTCGTTCTTAACATGGAAATCTTTCCATCGCTTTCCTTCCTACTGGCAGGCACAAGTTTGTTTTTATGTACAGTTTACTTATAAAGGAAGATGGTTCCTACTAAAGACTCACAAATTGAGATGGGACAGTCAAAGTTATGAAGATGTAAATTGTTTCAGTTTATTTTAGTTTGGCTCTAACAAAGGCAGTTAGCAGAAGTTCAGCTTGTATATTTGTTGTCATTTTCAGTTCAGTTTCCAGACACTCCAACTGTGATGCAGCCCTCTCACAGACAAGCTGGCCATCCTTTTCTGTGGTTACCTGCCTCTCTTCAAGGTGCCCATGACTTTGGATATTACTATTTTTGTTGAACTATTTTTCATTTATTATTTCAAACATGTGTATGGATGGTTCTATGTATGACTGAACAAGCAGAATAAAATCATAGCAGCAGATTTAGAAAATTATTTCAGGCACTGTAATAATAATTGTCAGTACATATAAAAAAGAGTTGTCAAGGTGAATGTCCTGCGCACAAGCATACACACATCCCACAAACTCACATGCACTAAAGATAATGATGCGGACTATGTTTGCTGTGTATCTGAGAGACTAAAACAGACTGCAGCATTGATGAGAACAAAGCAAATGTAAGTAAACACACAACGCAAGATGCAAAATACCCATTCAGTACAAAACGCGAAACGCTTTGTGTACTTAGCATCATTTGCAACTTGTTTTGTATGTGTACTAGTGATTTATAAGTATCACTTCGTGCCTTGTTTTATATGTGTGTACTTAGTGTTTTATAAACATCACTTTGCGCCTTTGTTTTGTGTGTTTTACTTGTGTTTTACATAGATATCCAAGGCCTGGCCAGTCCATTGGGCTAATGTGTAGGTCAGACATCATTGAAGGCCTGTGACTGTGGCACCCACGTCCTACATTTTTTTCTTATTTACTCATGAATTTGTTCATTATTCTAGCCTTAACCATGCACACAAAGGACTTGTTGCTAAGCAAATGTCACTTGGTGTTAGTGGGATAATGTGCAGCGGTGATGCCACGATGATGAAATGGTATGGACAATTTCGAGAGAAAGGCGAAGAGAGTTTGTAACGAGGATCATTGATGGTCAAGAGCAGTATAATTACCAGCAAACGTAATTTGTACAGTAATATTAACAATATTAACTCAACCTGCTATGTCCCTCTCTGTGCACCGACAACACTGCAGTCACAGCATGTTCACTCAGGATGCTCTACCTTGGTCCCTAGTATCTTTTTCCAGCAAAGCAGTCAGGCAACTGTTGCCAGCATAGCATGTGTGTGAATTACACGAAGTATTTGCATGTATGTGCAGGTGAGAACTTGAGTTTAGCCCACAAACTGCAGTATACATCAAAAACTGATTTGAGCCAGTACATGAACGTGCTGCTGAGGTTACAGTCTCTCCAGTGCCAACATCATTTGTTAGCCATCCTCATCGATGACATTCTGCCATGGCTTCAACAGCAGGACCCTGACAAAAAGTAAGTACATCACTATCAAAAGAACACTTATTCTGCTAAAACTTTCAGGAATACTGCAACCAGTTTGCGATAACAATTGTGTTCCATTTCTGAATAGTTTTTCTCAAACAATTTTGTTGCTCGAAAAGTGCAATAGTGCTACTGACCTGATTGTGTGCATTTGTTATGGGACAGCACACACAGTAAAGACAAAAAAAAAATAACGTTTTTCATGTATTAATTTTTGCCATCTGGTAAGTATTGATCTGAACATTTGCAGTCAGGGACCGTCTGTGTCTGCACCTCACTACTTGCTGTCTGTAGAAATCCATCTGATGTCCTGTGTTAGTCAAAAAGAAAGTGCTTAGCTGAAATTAAAAAAAAAGACCTGCATGGTTCAAAGAGTATCTCTGACTTTGGTGTCTTTTGTTGCAGGGACTTTGGCGCCATCTTTAGAGGGTTGTTCGCTTTGTTGACGTCAAATGGGGGTCAGCTACCAGTTTTGATATGTGATTCTATACAGTAGTACAACGATGTTTTTCTGTGCCTTGTAAATCATCTTCAAATGCAATTTGTCTTCAATAAACCATTGTACAAAAAACCATGAAGGCATTCAAATCTGAAGCAATATGACTGCGTTATTTCTGGAAATGTTTTCGCTAAGAATGGTGAAAATCTTGAAAAAATATGCAGATTTCTTCATGTAACTAAAACTTTACTTCTTGGCTTACACAATCCTGTAATTAGGGCTTTAAATTCTTGGCTTACACACTCCTCCCAAATTCTTAACTTTGTTGGGATGAAGGGCCCCAGTTGGGCCAACTCGCGCACGTTTTGGACAAAGGGCCTCGATCAGGGTTTTTATATGCTTTGAATTTTTGGAGTTGCACATGGCTCATGGATGGATAATCTAATTATAATATTCATCAACCTTTCCCAACCAACCAGTGGCTGCAGAAACTTTCGCTGGGCGAGTGAGCACACACAGGGTGATTTTGCAAGTCATTGACCGATGTATTCAATGGGTGTGAGCAATGGCATCTCAACCAGCACTACACACCAGCAAAGCTCGGAGAGAAGTCATTGTTATCAGCGTTTCACAGAGTAGAAATGTAAGAGTTAGTTCAGTATGAAGGCTTGGACGTTGAAAAAGACTTTGATGACAATTATGAGGATCATTGCAAGTGGAGGTGAGAGAAGTTTAGATTCTGAAATCAAAGTGGCCGCACTGTCAGCTGAGGGAAATGATTATGAGAGGGATGGTGGAGATAGCAACGACATAGCACAGGCTGAGCAGAGAGAGGAGAGCATGTGCTGGACATTACAGGGGGGAGAGTTTTGTTCATGATGATTAACTGGCATGAAGATTTTCGATTTGTTCCTGCCGTGCCACCTTTCACAGGTGAAAATGGTTTACTCACATCACAAGAATGCCATGGCCCCTTCCAGTTTTTTTCAGTCGTTTTTTTATTTTCCCACGTACGCGGGCCAATACACCTGCGGACACCCTGTATAGACAGGCAAGGATTAATCCCATCTACCCAACAAAGGGAGTGGACTTTTGTGTGTATGACCCTTTTTTTTATCCTGCCATTCTCTTCAGTTCTTTCCCTTGAATTTCGATCACTGGTGTGATCGACCATTTTTCTTCCCGCAATTACGGTATTTAAAACAACATTTTTGTTATCTGAAGCAATACATCGCCTAAAAAAAAAAAAACAAAATAGACACATTCATCACAAAAGTAATATTGCTTTAGATGCACATAATGTTTCAAAACAAAGAACGTCCATCATGCAAAAATCTCAAAAACTGTTGAGAGTTAAGGCAGCCATACTCTATCTCCAGGGAAGGTGCATGCTATGTGTAACATGTCATCCATACCAACGGCCAAACTGGCCTTTTCTTCTGAAAGTTGGTGATGGGATTTTATGGGTGTGCAAGATGTTATGTGTGCGTTCACACACACAACCTCGGTTTAGTCTTATTCGAAGGACTGTATGGGAAATGGAGTCAGAACCGATACACATTAACTCCAAGGGGGAAAATCCTGCTGTACCAAAATGGCCCAGTGGAGATCCAAACCTGCAACCCCAGGATCACCAAGATTACAAGTCCAGCGCTCTACCACTGAGCTATTTGTGCCCCCAGTTTTTTCAGCTGAAAGCACATTGTCTGCCACCATGTGGTCAAGTCCAGACTTTCTGGTAAAGGTGTGTACATTTTATTATTATATCTTATTCGTTTTTTTTTTGTTTGTTTTTTTTAATAAACATAATCACACACACAAACTTTTGAAAGTTATGACAAAGATGATTATGACATAATTCTGTATCTTCAGGAAAAAAAAACATGGGGGTGAGTAAAATAAAAACCTATACATCTTTTTGATAAATAATCATTCATCGTTGTATCAGGTGCTGTTGTTCTGCATTGATGGATAGGAAGCCAGTCCATGTCATCACCACCAAGGTCAACCCCCACACCATGACAGATGTGACCACATGCTGTGGCAGGGTTCATACAGACTTTCAAGAAAAAAAATTTAGGGCCTTTTTTAGGGCCTAAAATTTACACAAAAATAGGGCCATCAGGGGCACACGAAAATGCTGAAAAGTGCTCACCATTGCCTCCCACAGATGCCATTTTCTCCAATACAGACCTCCATTCAGCAAGCACCTAATCAATTTCTGGTATGAATCTTGTTAATTCCATGTCCGTATGAAAACAAAGAAATCTTTTACAATGGCTAGGGTAAACACAGTGTTCTTGCAGCATACACAAGACGGAAGTCTTAGGAATACAAGTCACAAGATGAGGAAAAAAGTAGGCCTATGCTTTCTTTCCCCCTGACTAACAGTTGCCTTGTCCTTGATTGACTAGCACACACTGCCTCTCTGGTTGAAAGAGAGAACAGTCCAGTGTCTCAAGTCATCCTCCTATTTGTCCCCTTGGAAATACTTTTGATTTATTCCAAGGAGGCTACCTTTTACAGTTGGGGCTGCTGTCCTCATTCATTTGTCAATTGGTCAGCTTCTTCATTTCCATATATAGTGCAGTATGAAGGTGTTCACTGGATGGGGTATTTTCAGTAACCGAGAAATGGTAATCATTTTAGATCAGTAGTACCATAGGATGATGACTATTGTCATGTAAGTGGAAAAAATGTAGTGGTTATGGTGCAAGTTGGGGGGGATAAAGGAAAATATCAATGACCTGTGGGCGATGCTCATTGGCATGGGTGAGATCAATAGTACTATAGGATGATGGTCATTGTGGTAAGTGGAATAATAAGGTGGAATTAGTATAATATTGCAGGTTGTGAAAGAGGGTGGAGGGGGGGCAGGGGTAGATGTTTGATGGGTGATGATCATGTATGATTTGAGTAAACAGTACTGTAGGATGATGATGATAATTGTTGTATAAGTGGGATAATGTGCATTGGTGTAAAATGCTGGTGGGGGAATGGGGGAGGTGTTCAAAAGATGGATGGATGATCATCATGGTCAAGGTGTAGGTATGATCCACAGTGGTGTAGGATGATGGTCATTTTTGTAAAAGGAGTAGGATAGTGTATTGGCAAGTAGGATAATGCCAGTGGGGGAATAAAGGAAATGATCAATGACTGATGGATGTTGATCACTGAGATGAGATCTACAGTACTATAGGGTGGTGACCATTGTCATAAGTGAAATACTGTGGTGGCATTGATGTAGTAATGCCAGTGGGGGGAGAAAAAAAAAAGGAAAAATTTGATGATTGATGGATACTGGTCATTGTCGTAAGTGGGATAAACAGTGATATAGGATGATGATCATTGCCATAAGTGAAATAGCTTGATAGCATTGGCATGATAATGCCAGCTGAGTTTTAAAAAAAAAAAAAAAAAAAACACTTGGGGGGGCAATGATCAATGACTGATTGATGGTGATGGTTGTCACAGGTGAAATCATCACCGTCTCACGCACACACGCATGCATGATACATACACACACCACACATGTACATACACCCCACACAGGTACATACACACATACATATAAAAAAAAAAAAAAAACGGGCATACACAGGACATCTTATGAGTGGTGGTGGTAATGATAGTGGTCATATATGGGAATCTGTGTAAAAAAAAAAAAATCCATACATACACACGCACCCGACAAACACATGTACATACGTCTATGCATACCTATATACATGTAGAGGGGAGAGGGGAGACACAAGCCCCTCAGTATACTTGTATACAGGGGGTTGGGGTGGGGGAACATAATGTGGACAAAGGAAAGGAAGTGGTCAGTGGGGGGGGGGGGGGGGGGGGGGGCACTGCAAGTTAATGTGGTGTGAGTGGGTGTGTGATTTTGTGGAATATAATTATATATATAGGGAGTTGCAGTTGAGGTGGTGGGCTGGTGTGTCAATCATGTAGTTGTGTCAAGATGCTGGTGATTCAGATATGGGGGTGAAGGGAAAGAGCGGGGGTGTTAGAGGGGCTGTAGGGCCAAACGAAGTTGCAGTAGAAGCACTAGAACTCGTTGAAGGACCAGCAACAAAGTGCTTTTCAGGCAAAAAAAACTTGCTGATGTACTTGTCCTACTTGAGGCTTGCCCACTGTCACGATCTTAAAAAAAAAAAAAAAATTTAAGGACACTGCCGCTGTAGCACTCGTCTTCTCCAAGTCTCAATGTTTCTTCCCTTTTTGGTGAGTTTGAAGGGCTTTTTCAGCCATTTTCCCAAGCTCAAACCCCTTCTAACAAAAACAACAATAGAACCGATATTTGTCTAAGTTATCTTGGCGAAGCCTGAGTTTATATTCAGATTTATCAAGCCACAGATCTTGGAATAAGCACTTCCCCATGTTTCTGAGTGAAACTGACGAAATCTTCTAAAGAAACTCTCAATGAAATGTCAAATTTCGTTGAAAAACGAACCGTGTGTGTCTTCCTTCGTTCAATACATGGAAGTCCAAGATGGCGGACAGCACAGTTACTTTGTCGTGGAGTTACTTCCCTTGAACGACTTTACACCATGATCGATCAGTACTGATTCGGCATTTACCTATAATGAACATCGGTTTTTTGTTTTCTTTTCTGATAATTCTTCTTTGATTTTTGTTGTTGTTTACACATTTTTCTTTTCAGAATTTTTTTTTTAGGCTGTTCTGGGTTTTAGGGCCTTTTAGGGCCTCCAGCCTCTTCATTTTGATTTTTAAGGCCTTTTAGGGGCCCCTATTTTTTGCCTAAAAAGGTTAGGGCCTTTTAGGGCCCTGTGCGAACCCTGTGTGGGCAGTTCAGGAAGCCCCTGGCTGTCCATATCACATTAAGAACATGGCTGGGGTGGACAAAAGTGACCAGCTAAACTACCTTCCACTAGACTGCAAGATCACTCACACTGAGCTTCATCCTGTGTGACCAGCTAGTCCCATGAACCCATTTATATAATTCTGTATAAAATGATTGATCATTTCACAAGTACAAGCAAACCAGTGTGTACATAGTGTGATAGTGTAAGTTTTTAGTTTCTCTTTTTTTCTCATTTGTGTTGGTGTCAATATTAGTGGATCATAAAAGTGCCGTGTAGGTTAAAATATGAAATCAAAAATCATATTTGGACATTCTTGGATTATTTTGTGAGTGAATAGTTAGAGTGAACAGTCTGTTTTTATAAAGACAGTGTGTGCTTCCCTATACAAATACTAGACAACTGTCTGTGTCAATTCGGATGAAAAACAAAGAATATTTTCATCTGCTCTCTAGAAGATGAAAGATGAAGGTAGGAACTTTGATATTTTCACCCCAGCTTACTCACTCAAGATTTCATCAAGTTCTGAAAGTTAAAAAAATAAATCTTTTAAGCGATTTCTTTTGATAACCTATACAAATGGCCAGTTCTGTGGGAGGAGGTTGAAGATGTAAAAACTAGGAACATGGAAATTAAAAAAAAATATGAAAACTCTTCACTGGCCGCATAAGGGAACCATCACAATCCCTTTTAAAGGCAGATATATTTGTATTGCCTGCTCCGAGGCCTTTCGTCCGCTGGGTCGGAAAACTCATCAGGGAGACACGGCCAGTGAAGAGTTTTCATATTTTTTTAATTTCATGTTCCTAGTTTTTACATCTTCAACCTCCTGCCCCCTCCTCCCCCCCCCCCCCCCCCCCCCCCTCTGTCCTCCTTAAATTCAAAGTTTTGCCAAGTCATTACTATGAAGACAATTTAGTTGTTGTCCTGCGCTTGTTTTCCCCCACAAAGGGGGAAAAAACTACAATACCGAGTGACTTCATGTAACTACAAAAGATACTGGCATGTCTTTTGAAATCAAAATGAAAGTATGTTAATCAGTATGAATTCTGTTGAACTGTATCTCGTTAGCAAACCTACATCTGTGCAAGGTTACAAAGCATGTGGTTATTGGCATTTCATGGGTTTTATGCCGACTCGTACTAGTTCGAGGCCATTTCACAGCAAGCACATACCCTCTTTCACAAGTCTATTCGTTTTTGAGGCAGTAAAGCTCTGTGCTCCTATTTCTACAGTGTGGCCCCTCCATTTTATCTTCTCCTTTATTATTCGGTGGCTTCTGTTGATCTGCTTATGTCCACAATATCAGCTTCTACTAGGTCTAGCCTTTATTTCAATCCCCTTAATACAAATCAGTTTGAATATTGATCTGATGAACTCAAGTCTTACTTCATATGAAAGCAAT
Source organism: Conus betulinus (assembly GCA_016801955.1). Lineage (NCBI taxonomy): Eukaryota > Metazoa > Mollusca > Gastropoda > Neogastropoda > Conidae > Conus > Conus betulinus. The sequence goes on from JADBJO010000197.1 coordinate 591,564, forward strand.
CAGTGATGGAATGAAGGATGACCTATGCAGAGCAGCAGCTCCAGTTTCAAAAGCCAAGAGTGAAGCATCTCAACATTTTACATGTACTGAAGAGTTAGTATTCAATCTCAAAGGCAAAACCGCCCACAGTTGAGGCTTTGCAGGCCTATCACATTGTTGATATCAAAGCCACACTATGCAGCTAATCACAGCTGTGTGCGTACAGCAAGTTGCCTTTGGTGCTACTTCCACCCGTGAGACCGACAGACATTAAACGGGACATTCGCCAGTATAGATTTAGTGTGTCCATGGACCTGCACATTTGATTTTTTAACCTGTCCTGGGACATGCATACAAACCTCAACATGAAAATGCCCTGAAGGCAAACACAGCAGAAAGGACAGCTAGTTTCCACTATGGACAGGTGTCCAGTTTACACATTCTAGATGCCAGACCCAGAAAACAAAAAGCTGGCCTGTCATTGTCATGACACTATTGACAGAAGTGCGAGGCGGAAAGAAAAAACTTTCCAGAACAAAGGAAAGAAAATGGTAGGGGGGGGGGGGGGGGGGGGGGGAGAAAATGAAGAAGAGTTAACACATAACAAAAGACAAAAATAACAGAAAGGCAGAGGAGTCGCAGTAACAGAAAAGATGAAACACAAGCAACTAAGGATAACTAATGAGGAAAACAGGAATCAGGAAAGAAAGACAAAAAAAACAAAACAGGCGGCAAAGGCACAGTGAGATTGACAGAAGAAATGAAATTGAGTAAGCACCAGGCAGCAGAGTTCTTTGTACTGGAAAAGACCCTGTATATATAGAGACAGATTTCTACAAGGCAGGGGACTTCTTTGTACTGGAAAAGGCCCTAAGTAAGTGTATACACAGATTTTTCTTAGAAGGCAGGGGAGGTAATTGTACTGGAAAAGACCCTATATGCATAGGGACAGATTTCTAGAAGGCAGGTGAGGTATTTGTTCTGTAAAAGACCCTGTATACATAGGGACAGATTTCTAGAAGGCAGGTGAGGTATTTGTTCTGTAAAAGACCCTGTATACATAGGGACAGATTTCTAGAAGGCAGTGGAGTTATTGTTTTGTACTGAAAAGGCCCCTGCATTGCATTGAGGAGGGGCCTTCAGAAAACTGTTTATATTCCCACAGTGGACCAATAGGGCTTTGCAATTTTAATCTCTTTTACACATGGCTGCCAATCTTCTAGAACCAAAACTGAGGAACAAGGAAATGAAAGGGATGGAGTGAAAGAGGGGCAATTCAGTTTTTGACCCTTGTTTCAGGAATGAAGGTAGTAAAGAGGAGGGGCAGTTCAGCTTAAGGTAAGGTAAAGTGATGTTGCATATAGCCCAGCTGACCCCAAAGGGTCGTATCAGGGCTGTCACAGCGTTAAAAGTCAACTCACAAGTCATTGTAAAAAATAAAAAAAAAAAAAAAAAAAACCACCTCATCCACACAACACACACCAGAAATGTTGTTAAAAGCCTTTGATTCAAAGTATTTCTGAGCGCCTTGTGTTTCACTAGCCAAATTTCAGGTTAAAGAATCATAGATATAATTGTCAACATCCACATGATTGTCGCCAATATCCACAAAACATACATTGGTCTTTATTCTGCATTACTGTATCATGCCTATTAAAAAAACAACAACAACACAAAAGCACACATACAAAACAACTGCCACCCCAAACCCACATCTTTAACCAACACCTTCAAATTCTTGAAGAAAAAAAAAACTGGAAGGGCTGGCAGCTAAGCTAAAGGCCTGGAGCTTTGTATCAGTATTCAATGCTGCTATTTCCTGTCTGTAATTTGAACTATCCTGGCTTTTAGTCCATAACATACAACACTTAGATCTTGCACTGCAACTCATCCTCACATGCACTCCATCCCAACATGATCCAAGACAACTGAGTGATACCACAAACTTGGAGCAAATAACTTTTATTGGAGGTGCCCACATCCCATGAAGGCAGCAAGGACGGGTTATGTTGCACCAGTGCTGCAATGAGACCCACACTGTGATGGGAGATGCACACCACATCTGTTCAGCTTTCCCTTCCGACATAGCCAACATCTGCTACTGAATACAAAAACATTCAATTGGTCAGTATTAGAAAAAACTAAACACGCACGTTCTACATCTGCACAAATGAATATTTTGCAAAGAGAAAAAAAGAATATAATTTGCTTTAACATTTCACACAAAGGCTGGGTGGTACAATATTCCTTCCATCTGTCTAGCATAATCTGGTGTCTTTAACAGGCTGAACTGCTTTATATTTGAAAGTGGCACCGTAATAACCATGCACATCTGTGTACCTGAATTTCAGATTGAAAGGTTTCTACAATGAAAATGTTTTTAAATGACATGCATGTTTCATGTGTATGTATTTAATTTGCATGGGTTAGCACCTGATGGCTATTTTACAGAAATGATACTCTCTACTTGCATTACAAGGAAACTGGAATTTGTCTTGAGAGTCATTTCCCATGTCATTTACAAACACACACACTTGCCTCCAGTCATTTCTATATCAGTAAGTGATGAGCGGGAATTAGAATGGGTTCTAAATTCTAAAAGATACCTAAATGTTGAAGGACCTTCAGGTAAGCCTCAAACTGAAAAGATGCGACAATGTAATAAAATCAAAAGAATGACAGTGGAAATCCTGTTCCTCACATGCAAATAGCCTGGCACCAATTCTTTCTGACCTTGATACCTTTATCTGCATTCCATCATTTTCCAATGTGCTCTCTGCTTGAATATAGCCCTTGTTGGTCCATCATGTACCCATGGTAAGCCAAATATTTTTTATTTACTGAAGACAGAGAAATGTTACCGCTGTGTGGCAAAGAACAAGATGGGTGGGGAAGTAAATGTATGAAGACAGCAGTGTTCAGGCAGGTAGTCAAAACAGACCTACCCAGTAAGATTCTGAATACCTACCCTGAGCAGCTTTTCGCTCAGGATGTTCACATTTATATTGTACAGCTTGGAAACTCGGCAGAAGTGAAGGCCACCCTAGGCATGAACCTTTCTGCAATCAGTCTCCAGTGACTGCTTTGTTGATTTACTAACATAGGACACAGTATGTCCATCATTTCAGCTCAAGAACAGAAAGCTTGAGTGTCTCCAAGAAGAAAATTGAAAAAGAATAGTGAACGTTGTACCAAAACAAGTAATGGTTCATAGGTGTGTCTGTAACATAAAAAACTACTAGAAACTGTAACCCGGAGTACTTTTTAAAACAGACAAAAGACCCTTCCTGACAATCATCAATACCATAAGAATAAATTTTAGGAAAAAAAAAAAGTCAAGAAAAGAAAAAAAAAAACAAAACAAAACAAAATGAGGACAGAACAAACAGGTAAGCTGAAATCATCATGATTTTTTGCTTTACTGATATCATTATGTAATTTAAATTGTTAATGATGATCTAGGTAAGGGTAGAAGTGAGTGAATTTTCCTATATTATGAATTCCATCACCCTCACAGCCGGCTGCCTTTTTCCCCACACACGTGCAGTGTCCAGCAACAGACTGCCAACCGCTTGCACAGCTCTGCCGACGGTTACTGCACTGGCACCTGCCACACCTCCGTTTTCTCTCACACACCCCACTGCACCTCTCTACCCACCGCAAACAGCTCCAACTGCTTTCTTTATAACCCCTCCTACAGTATGGGGAAATAAAAAAAGACAACACATTAGTATGAAAACATGTAATCATTGGTTATAAAACAAGTGTCTACACAGCTACAGTATGCGGCAATAAAAAAGAGAGACACGTAAGTACGAAAACATCAATTGTTTTTAAACAAGCATTTCATATTTATGATTTCTGATTCACTTTCTTCACTCTCGACACACACATGATGCATACATGCACATTCACACACACACATGCGCTCACTCACAGAATAAAGCAAGGACTTTTTCAAAGTGAATGTTATTTACAATGCACTCACTTAAGTATTTAATGACTTTCCGCATACTTACTTTAAGGGCCTGAAAAAGCAGATTTTAGCATAAAAGCCCTTTTTATCTTTTTTTGCTGTTGAAAATATAAGAAAGGGAAAGGTCTAAAAATAAAAAGACAAAAAAAAGGACTGGATTTTATTGCTTCAAAATACAGAGCTTCAACGGTCCAATGCAAGCCAAGATGTTGGTGCATTCTGAGCAAGACAAATGTCAGCAGGACCAAATAAAGCAAACCACAACCAAAAGTCTGCTTCCTTTGAAAAATCTTTTCTTACAGTGACACAAAAATATAACAAATGTTTTAAAAAAAGGTTTTACTAAATCATTCATTTAAAGAAAAACAAATACAAGTGAAGGTCATTCTCTTTTCTGCTTTTTCAGGCCACTGAGTAGGGGGAGGCAGGGGCTCAGGGGGAGGGAGACAGATAAAAGATAGATGGATGTCAAGAATTCAAAACTAAAGTGGAGGTGGGGAAGAGGGGGTGGGGAAGACTTTTATAGCAATCCACATTTACCTCATTTTTCTGTTGCCCCTAAATCTCCTTCCTTGACAGTTTACTTAAAACAAGTAAGGGACTATTTTCTATACACACCCTAAACAGGAGATAATTTCCATGCAATTTCACACCCTAAACGGGAGATAATTTCCATGCAATCTCATAATTGTACTCATTAAGCATGGCATCTTTTCCCTGAAGACTTTACTACTACTGCGTGTATACTTTGTGGAAATGTAAAACTGGAATCTTTCACTTTGATATAAAGTCCACACATACTGCTTAAGAAAAGTTATTCTTGCTCTACCTTTTTTTTTTTTTGTTTGGGGGGGGGGTTACATTACCTTAACCCAACCACAACTATTTGGAAGGAGAGGGGTCTAAGCAAAATTCTTCTTCAGCGTTTCCTTAAAAAAATACTTCTTGTCAAAGCCACCAATACCTTCTAAGACCATCTTCAAATGGTTTTATCAGATACACAAAATTTTAAAAAGTAAACCATTGAGCAGATCAAGTACCTCATAAAAAGGAAAACAAAATGAAACATATGAACAGCAGTGACAAGAGGGAAAACAACAACAAAAAAAACCCCCAGGGTGCACCTTATATTTATCAAATAAAGCATATGCACTATAACAGCAAACTGCTGTCAAAAACAGACCAATAATGACCTGCAAACGACAATCTGCAGTCAAGTCAGGCTCGTAGCTGCCTGGAGATACAGGACCAACAGCTCAGATCTCCCGTGCAGTTCAATCTCCTTTCTGTCCAATGTTGTCTTTGGTTGACCCATCTGATCTGGCTCTGCTTCTGGAACGGGACTTGGATCCAGAATGGCTGCGGTAATTTTTGTCCTTGCTACGGCTTCTACTGCGACTTGCACTCCTACTCCTGCTTCGACTATAGGATCGGCTACGGGAACGACTCCTTGACCTTCGGCCCCCGACCATGTCGACGTCCCCGAGACCTTGACCGTGACCTGGACCTGGTAATAGAAATTAAATGTGATAGATGTTTCATTATACTAGAGCTTGATATAAATCTGCATAAAACACTATGCAACCCTATTTCTTTCGAGTCGGCTTTAAGCCACGTGACAGTCAAAAAGCAAAGTAATCTTTTTAACAGATATCGCTAACAAAAAATATACAGCACTGCATGATTACATCAGCCCACATCTTCAGCAATATAATCAAAATACACACATACAGATCTTACCTCATCAACGGAATACACTCAATGAGGTTTCATTAAGCACTTTCATTACCAAGTTCCCTGATCAAACTCTTTGTTTTCATGTCAATTATCAAATGATGCCACACATCCAAACTTGGCAATGCAACTGAAAGCAATTATGAATACCACAGCATGACTGGCCAACGAGGGGCTGCCTAACTCCAAAGGTGGACGATCACTTTCGTCAGACAAGTCGGTTAATGCTGTGCCATATACCAATGGTAAGAGCAATATTTCTACATTATCTGCTGTGAAAAAATTTGCTGTGAAAAAATATATGTTCAGTGCTATTTTGTCAAACTTGGACAATCCAATGTCAGCCCAAGATTTCACTTTAAGCTACTATTGTAAGGTACCACTACCAGTACAGCTTTACCTCTACAATGTTATAAAAATCAAGCACACTGGTTTACTAGTTTTGGACACTTGCTGATAAACTGGCTGACTCAAGACCAACCATATGCCAAGACTCCTGAAAACTGGACACGCCACTCGGCACTTTCATGAACACCAGTACGCCATGGAGTCCAGGTGCAAGAACTACCGAAAAACACTCCTTCCCCCCGGCACCCACCAGGAGTTCAATAAGCTTCCACCTGAGGCAATTCAATCAGCCTGGACTTTCGTCCTACCTCTGATCCCCCCCACTCCAGGCATCCCCCCCCCCCCCCCCCCCCCCCCCCAACCCCCCCCCCCCTCCCCCCCCCCCCCCCCCCCCCCCCCCCCCCCCCCCCCCCCCCCCCCCCCCCCCCCCCCCCCCCCCCCCCCCCCACCCTTGGGACTTGGACCTATGCTTCCCCCCCCCCAAGCTTCCAAACCTGATTCCCCGGCACTTTCATGAACCTCCCAGCCACCCCCCCCCCCCCCCCCCCCCCCCCCCCCCCCCCGCACTTGGAGTACCCCCCCCCCCCCCCCCCCACCAATATTCCCTCCCACCCTGCCTCCCCGGTCAGAGTACATTCCTTCCCATGCACCACCCCCCCCCCCCCAACCCCCCCACCCCTCCCCCCCCCCAACCCCCCCCCCCCCCCCCCCCCCCCCAAGGATCCCCCCCCCCCCCCCCCCTCCCCCTTCCCCCCCCCCTCCCCCCCCCCCCCCCCCCCCCCCCCCCCCTCCCCCCCTGCAATAGTCATCCCAAGCCCACCTGAGGCAATTCAATCAGTGTTGTGTGGACTTTCATTGTCCCCTGATCCCCCCCCCCCCCCCCCCCCCCCCCTTCCCCCCCTCCCCCCCCCCCCTCCCCCCCCCCCCCCCCCCCCCCCCCCCCCCCCCCCCCCCCCCCCCCCCCCCCCCCCCCCCACCTATTCCCTCCACCCATGCCTAGAGTACAACCCTCCCCAGACTTCAAAGTAGGGCCCTGACCCAGTAGGTGGAGGTCCCACCATAGTGAGTGTGGTGGCCCCACTTCCCTGTCCCACACCAACCATGTCCATGCCCTAGTTAGGTAGTGAGCACTAACTCCACAAATTGACCCACAACTCCCACAGCAAACCATGCCTAGAGTACAAACCCTCCCCATCACACTCCAAAGTAGGGCCTGCCAAAGTATGGGTAGAGGTCTGAAATAGTGAGTGTGGTGGCCCCCACTTCCCTGCCCACTGTCCATGCAGTTAGGTAGTGAGCACTAACTCCACAAATTGACCCACAACTCCCACAGCAAACTGGAATCCCTCTGTACATGTCAGAATCTTCAGCTTGATGAAGGCAGGCAGATAATGAAGAAGATGAAGACTGAGCTGCTATGGTCTACAAAATACAAATTATAGTAATCTGACATTTTAACATAGCCTTTCAAATTTATATCTCTCATACGCCAAGCAAAATGTCCGACTTGGTAACACTTTCACCAGTTACAGAAGCACTTCGCTTTGCACATATGATATTGGACTGAGATGGAAATCTTGCAAGTAATCAGTGACGACCATGTTACAGAGAAGTTAAACCTTGAAAGCCTTCAGGCACTTCAGCAATTTTTCTCTTTGTCATCCTCTCCTTACTGTATTTGGCTATTCTTTGGAGAAACAAGTCTACAGTATAAGATCTGCATTGTCTAATTTTGGCTCTGTTAAAGCTGCTATAAAATCTGTTTATTTTGTTTGTTTTTTTGTGGGTGGGTGGGTGGATGGGAGGGGGGGGCTGTGTAATGTTTTGTCATATAAAATATAAAGTGAAACAGCGTAGCATTGCCAACACAATCATAACATACTGTGCTGGAAGTTTAACACCTGGCGATCCTGCAGTGCAACAGATTATAATTTTTTTTTCATATAAATTCATTTGAATCTCACAAAGCCAGTGGAATGCAGCAGAACTCTTTAAATTAATACATCTCCCCAAGACCTTCATGGCTAATGGGTGCCTGTGTAGATGTAGCTCTCACTGGTCTTGAATTCCTGACTTTGACGCAGGCCCCCACCCCCCTTCTCTCTCCGAGGATAGAATATCTGTCATCAAAACAAACAGCGGTGGTGTTTTCTGTCGAGCTTATCTTTTCTCCATTACATCTGGAGATTTCCTGCTTACGAAATCTGTCGATGTCAGGTTCAGTTACGTTTGATGCTGAAGTACTAATATATGAAGAATACCCTTTTCTTCGTTATTGTCAATGGGCAAGTTTGAAGTCCTACTGACCAGAGGCCCTTAAGTTTAAAGACAAGGCCGTGATAATTCTTACGCACGAATGTGTGTCTCTGATGCATAAAAATCTTGTCTGATGCACTAGAATTCTGTCCAGAGCATAACTAAAACATACCAAAATTACCACATCATATTGATTTTCTCCAGTACGCATTACGAGTCTGAGCAGCATGTCATGAAACAGAACTTTTGTCCGATCTGCCTTGATCGAAGTCGATAAAAACGTAACTTTCCTCAACATTTTAGAACGTTCAGAATCGATGAACAACCGCATTTGAACTCTTCTCTGCTGAAAACCAACAAAAGTCATCAAATCAGAACCAAGCCTATAACTGGATAACAAGATCATGTGATTCGGCCACGCACAAACAGCATGGACAACCGTATGTATTTCAGCTTTTCAGAGACAAAATCTACCGTACATCCATGGTTTGCAGGTGATCATCCAGTGGAACAAACGCAAGGTGATCTTTACAACACGACTGGTTTGGATAGTGAAAATGGCTTGTAGGAATGTGTAGCACACAGTGCAAGAGTGGCCCACCTATATAGTTCCGTGAAACATTCCACGAATATTCATCACTCGCCTCTTGTTTGTCACTAGGCACCTGGTGATCATTGCAAGACAACTGGAATATGGTGAAATAATAATTCAGTACTGACGAAACTGGTTCACGTAGTGTAAATTTTATGATGATAATAATCGCAGAGGACATCCCACATACCAAGTTTCACTGCTAAAATCCTGATAGTGTAGGTGTTCACACTCATTCACTTTAGTTATCACTTTATTAACATTGGAACATGAACCAAAATGAATAATGTTTAGCATAGTCTAGAATGTTTTCCCCCCCAACTTTGTTGATAGCATCTCATATCCATTAAAAAAAAAAAAATTCTTCTTTGCGTTTTTAAATGTGCAAGCCAGTCAAAACATTTTTGTGTGTATTTGTATGTATAAATGTGTGTGTGTGTGTGTGTGTGTGTGTGTGTGTGTGTGTGTGTGTGTGTGTGTGTGTGTGTGTGTGTGGTTTTCTGTACATTTACAGGCAGTTATAAAATGTGACCACCAAAATATTTTTGTGACCCTTTGAAAATTTGGAAACTAAGTTTTTCACATTGAGTCTGACCCTTTCTTTTTTTTTTTTTTTAAAATAATTATCACTGCAAGGTCAACTTGTAGAGTGGAGTGCATTGCTTGTGGCAGTTGTTGGCAGTGGTGTGTGTCTAGTTCAATATGGGGACTGGGGACTGTCATCTGTTGCTCTCTCAGCTCTGGTTTCTCTTGAACTTGAGTTTCACTGCTTGGTGTTGGGTGGGCAGACGACGAGTGTTGGTTTTCTTCCCCTTTTTTACCCTTCAAAAGGCTCGTCTTCAGGGACACCAGGCAGCCTTCTTCATGCTCTGGTGGTGATGGTCCTAAGCCGCACGAGGCTGCCTCAAAGAGGGAGCAGAATGAAGATGACTGGAGCACTGTACGAGTCCCTTCTTAGTTAGATCCATACAGACTATGCCTAAGACCTTAATTTTTCTGTCCATGAGGAGTACTCACATGAAACACTCAAAAAGCATGGTATCCCAGGCCACAGTAATCATAGTCATGCAGTGCTCCATTTCCTATTGCCTCACATCTCTAGAAGCTGTTTCCTGGTAACACAGGCTAAACCTGCAGTCACCCATAATAGTAATACTGGAAGGTTTACTGCGCTGCCTGACACTGACCTTTCACATCCGTGCCCCTCAAAGGAGAGCTAAAAACTACCTCTCCCTTGGTGTTAATTACTATGCCACCTTGCTGGGAATAACCCTTTTCTTTTATGTCAGATCACAAAGATTTCTGTGTCAAAGCATATTGTTTTCTATCTGAAAAAATGTTGCCCTGTACCAATCAAAAATAACAGCTTTGGCACCAAGCACTGGCTAGCAGAGAAGCAGATAAATTTCACAATGTTTCTGACATCAAACATCCCCCCCCCCCCCCCAACACACACAATCCATTTAAAATTTGATACATCTAATTATAAAGGAGGTAGATGTATCTTTACTGCACTGACCAAGCACAATCCTGCATGATGTTTCTGAATCGATCATTTTGTTCACATTAAATGCACCCTACTGGGACAAGCACTGTAAGCCAGTTCAAATTCTATTAACCTTTCCGCGACACGCCGTGCGATGACAACCGCAACTCCGGTCAACCCGTTCATAATGAGCCATTCCATGGTGACGGCAATGCTGCTGTGCTCCCTGGACGTGCCGTGCCTCCATTATGGCACAACTATATAAAAAAAAAAAAATCCCCTATTCTCTCGTCTACGGTCTAGGGGATGCAGCTGCCCTACATAATAAGAGTGTTCTAACTACTGGAAAGTAAGTTTACATGCACTAGCAATGACCTTTGTGATCCCAGAGTAGTCCGAACAAAAAGACCTGTATGGCACCGAGAATTTCTACAACTTAGACAAGTGCGGAATTTCCTGCCTCGCCAACATATCGGGCTCAAAAAGAAACATGGCATTACATGAGGTGTTAGAACTGATTGAACAAAGTGGTACAGAGGACCGTGTGTGTGTGTGTATGTGTGTGTGTGTGTGTGTGTGTGTGTGTGTGTGCGCGCGCGCGCGCGCGCATAAAGGTTTACATATTTATCAAACAATCCAAGTGCTTGCTCAGATTGTATTTTGTTATACCTTGTATTGTTTGAAGCCCAAACAGAGTGAAAAGTGTGTACAGTGTGCAATGATTATTTTCTTATTTTATTTTTTTTTTTTTTTTTTTTAAGCCATATTTATTGTTGTGTACAGATTTCAATGCCACTTTTCTTCCTCATTTGCTTTCTTAATCAAAACTACATTTTTTTTTTTTTTTACTTGGATTTTACACATATTTAATACCTCAGACTTCCTCTGCATCTACTCGAAGATTTCATGCCACTTTTCTTCCTCATTTGCTCTTGTCATACTAACCAAACAAATATAACCAAGACTGTGTTTTACGTTTTAGTTATGTGATTTCCGTAACTTCAGCATCACTATTTTCCCCAAAACATTTTTCATTTTTGTTCATTTCAAAGTTCGCGTTTTACCCTTTTTTCCTTGATATATAACAAAAAACGCTGACTTGTTTTTGTTAAATATGTGTGACAACTTCAGCATCACTAAAGCAAAAAACATTTTTCGTTCATTTCAAAGTTCGCGCGTCCGTTGATATAACAATTGCTTGTTATGTTAAATATCAGTGACAAAAAATAAAAGCAAAAAGCGCGAAAATCGCGCGTCCGCACGGTTGTAAGCACGTGACTGCACGCGTCCGCAGGCCCATGCTCTTCTGCGCCCATCGCTAAAGCATTGATACAACTATAAGTTTGCAACATGCAAACGCCTGCAGCCTAAGCGAGTTTGAGGTTACTTTCCTAAACTTATAATGCTAATTGCAATCTAAATTCATCGTCTCGATCTAATTCTTGTTCATAATTTCTACAGCTATTTTTTGTGCTCTTTAAATACTATTTTCTAGTTTCCGCCACGCAGAACAGTTTTCACACCAGCCGAGCGAGAGACTTCCCCACGCCTACTGACTTTGATATCGTAAAAATTACTACGCACCTGTAACGACCTCCACGTCGAGAAGGTGGCGGTCCACCACGTCTGTAAGGTTCTGCCGGTCTTCCATATCGTGCCATTTGACACCGTAGTTCTCTGCCATCTAGCCACGCTCCATCCATGGAGTCCATTGCATCTTCAGCGTCTCGCCGGTCGAAGAAACGCACAAAGGCAAACCCACGACTTTCCCGGCTAAACCGATCGCGGGGAATGTACACATCGCCAACATCTCCGTATTTTTCAAAAGCACGCCGAAGATCTCTGGTGTGGTTCTGTAAGTTAAGTTATCCACTTTCAGAGACACCATTCCTTCAATACTGGGTGGGCTTCGTCCGTAACTCATGGTTCCGTTTTGTAGACTAAAATCCCGAGGTAGGCCTAACTTACGCTGGTCTCCAAAGGCTAGCCTAGCAATGGCCGATATTGGACAAGCTGCATGGGCAGGATTGCGCATGCGCAGAGTTGAGCGCCAACCGTTAATATCTTTTTAGTGCATACAACCAGAAAAGCTTTACTCGATATAAACTCTTTCGACAACTGGGGAAAAAAAATTAAAAACTAAAATAAAAAGGCAATCATATCTTCCTCTTTCGCGACTAGGAACAGTTCATTTGGTGCAGCACCGGACTCGTCATCTTGGTGATCCTGATGTCACTGGTTGTGAGTGGTCCGAATCTCTGCCGGTTTTTTTTTTTTTGGGGGGGGGGGGGGGGGGGGGGGGGGGGGGGGGGGAGAAGGGGGGGGGGGGGGGTCCTGGGACTGGTTCTCACTCCATTTCCCGATAAGTCCTTTGGATCAGACTTTAAGCTGAGGACCCGTGAACGCATCCATACAATATTTTAAACGCACGTACAATGTGGTGGAGATGGATGACAGGTACATAAACATTCCGCACAATGGTGCAGCAGAATCTGTTAAAACTTATAAAGTTGGCTGCATAAACAAGTAGAAGAACTGAGCTCTGTCCCAATAGCGGCAAGAGTGACGTCATTAAACGCATCCATGATCTTCTGTCAGACACAGAGACCAACGTCACGTAGCTGCAGTGGGGGGAGCCCAATCACAGTTTGTGAGGTCCGAGGTCCATCCGAGCAAGTGTCACACTCTCCACTTTGGAACAAGACACGAGGCCACATACGATCTGCATGGCCGAACCTCCAGACCACCAAGGAGGAAAACTTCCTCAGGGTCACCCTGTTCACGGACCTGAAATGGGAACCCCACATCAACACTGTTGTCAACAAAGTTTCTAAGACCCTCCCTTTTGTGAAGAGAAACCTGAAGACAAGCTCAACTAAAACCAAAGAGAAAGCCTACACAGCCCTTGTGCCTCCGACCCTGGAGTACGCCTGCCAGGTGTGGGATCCCCATCAAGAAGGTGACAAAATGGCACTTGAAAAGGTTCAACGAAGGGCGGTGCGCTGGGTTGTTAATCGCTACTGTCAGACGTCCAGCTAAAGTGCCATGTACAATCAGCTGCACTGGGCTCCTTTAGAACAGTGACGTAAGCAAAGTAGGTTATCTATCTTCTACAAGTTTCACCACGGCGACATCAAGATCGACTCGGCACATATCCCTATGCGTTTACACCCACCAGTACAACACCAGAAACTTGCATGAGCTGCAGTGCCAAATAGAATCCTACTACATGAACTACAGAAAGAACAGTTTCTTTCCGCGCTCTGGGAGAGAATGGAACGACCTCCCAGCTGTGGCAGTAACATCAGCCTTGCTGGAGGACTTCAGATCCTGGATATAACCTCCTCCCCCCCCTTCTCCCCTCCCCGCTCCTCTCCCCAACTCCCCTCTCCTGCTCCCTCTCCTGTCCACCCCCCCCCCCCACCCCTCTATCCCCCTTTCTCACCTTAGTCCTTCCCTCCAAAGACTGTACGCCCTAAGGGCGAATCTTTGTTCCTACCCACTACAGCATAAGGTCTACCTACGCGCCACCCCCCACCCCCCAAGAAGCCTGAAAAATAGTGGGTGGCCCTAGATCCCCTTTTTCCTATCCCAACCCACCATAAGCTGATGATTTCATGCAGCATTTCAACTAACTGTTAAATCCGGAAACCCCCTTTTGTAGATCAGAATCTTCAGCTTGTTGAAGGTGGACACTTAATGAAAGAAGAAGAAGAAGAAGAAGAAGAAGAAGAAGAAGAAGAAGAAGAAGAAAAGAAGACGAGGCGGTTTCACAGAGGCAAAAATCGAGAAATGATGTCAGGCTTTGGCAAGCGGCAATATTCCACAGCACACTCTAGCAATGATCCATCCACAATGTATGGCACTGGTTCTGTTAACGAATCAGATAACCTTTTCTTTTCTTTCTTTTCTATTACTTTCTTTCTTTTTGTCCCTATATGGGTACGAAAATAAAGAATAATGAAGGAAGGCATTTTTGCTGCGGCTCTCATCATGAAATAATTAGACTAAAAGCCCATAACTCCGAACAATACAATACCAAATCGCCCAGCAGAAAAGCGAACGCACAGCACACAGCACAAACAAGAAGACACCCCCTTCTCGGACGTTCCAAGCTTGTCCTATACCCTGTACCTACACATGTGCAGGGCAACAACAGCTGGAGAAAATGAACCACACAAATTGATATCTAACACAGAACACATAATCCAGTTTGCTTGTGCGGAATCCAGTCTGTTGATTTGGCAATAATGGTATCTGTGTGTGGCTGTAATCGGTTCAGACTGGTTTTGAGTGACTGCTTTATTTGCATAACTGATCAACATGACCATGTGGTAGTTCTGGTAGTGTTTGAGGCCTTTCTTAGAAAGGGTGATGGTGAGTCCATGACTGGACACTCGAAGGTGTGCCAGATTTTGTTGCAGGTGGCAGCAAGGATATCAGTTACTGCCATAGCCTCTCCATCATGCCAAGTTTTGAGAGCTCAGCAGAGATGTTGTCAGTGCCAACAGCTGTCCCACTTTCAAGTGATTTTGCTGCGGATACGACTTCCTCCCAGAGAATAGAGAATCATCCTGTACTGATGCCACACTTGGATCTCACTTGCTCTGCGTTGTTTCTTAAAGTTCAGATCTGTTTACGTCTTCCTGTTTGAGACAGTTCTCGTTACTGTGTTGAAAAGTGCTAACTTTAATTGATCATGCTTCTAAAGTCTAAATGTTTTCTTTGTCTTGCTGTTGTCTAGCTTTTTATCAGTGTATCCACACTGTCATTCGATCCAGCTATCATTTGCATTCTTTACTTCTGGACTCACTCTCTTCCTTATTAACGCTGAATCCTCTCCGCCAACATTCCTCCTCGTTCATCTATAGTTTTCTCGAGCAGGTTTAAGCTTCCAGTGTCACACATCTTCTAGATATTGCTTCTGATCCATGTCAGTCTTGGATTCCCATCGGCTTACTCCTGGAATCTCTTTAGCTGCTTCATATATCACTTGGTTGAAATTGTGAAGGCTCAGTTCAGTGTCTTCTTCCAGCAGTAGAAGCGGGACGAATTTACCTCTTATGGCTGTTTGGATTTACTCAGTGATGTCAAGATCCCTCAAGATCGGTTTTGGGATGAATTAAAAAAAAATCTTTTGTTGCTCTTCAACATACTTCAAGGTTAAAAATGACTGATGGTGATCAGTATCAGTGTACGCTTTTGGAAACAAATGTCCTTGCTTTAGCCCCGTTGATTCCAGACCTGTCCTGGTTGTTCATGAGAATAGCCTATACATAGTTATTCGACTGTGATACCGATCGGTTGGGGAGGGTATTTACATCGTCAGGATGATATATATGCTCACCGAGAGAGCTGGCAAGAACCAGATCATAATCGCTAACATACCATAGCAGGCATAGTCTCTTACCATTGGTGATCTGACAGAGATTGCAGGATGTCATCCAACCTCCATGGGCATTTCTACAAAGTTGCCCTTGACGATGAGGATCATTGTACTTGTTTTCAGGATTTTGCCTGATTCTATCACTT
>JADBJO010000197.1:614966-752466 GCA_016801955.1 Conus betulinus
TGTGCTAAGTTGAATGGAACCCTCAGCTAAGCCGTACGACCGCTCCTTTCCCATGAAACTGCGACAAATACACAGTAAGCTGAGTACTCCTTCCCCACCTGCACGCCATTTTGAGCATGATCCAAAATTAAAAAAAAAAAATTACAACACGTGATCAGCAGTCAAAATGGCTTGCAGGTGTTTGCTCTGGCTGTGATCGGCTGAGCTTACTGTGTATTTGTCGCAGTTTCATGGGAAAGTAGTGGTCGTACAGCTTAGCCATTCAACTTAGCGCATCGAGGTGAGCCCAAGACACCTTTTGTTTTTCGTCAAACAGCCCCCCTGAGTTTAGTATTCTAAAGTTGAAGATTACCGACTATTTGATTACAAAACAATCTATCTGTCTATATATATATATATCTATGTAGTTGTTCTGACTATTTGGTTACAAAACTATATCTGTCTATGATTATATATCTAGAACATATCAATCTATCAGTCTCTATCTAGATCTGTCTGTCTGTGTATGTCATTCACATTCATGTGATCATAGTGATGACCATATTTTACATGCCATCATAAACAGAAAAGTTTGATTGTATATAAAAAGTGCATGTAGAAAAGCAAACAAAAATTTCAAAAAAGAACAAAACCAAGAAAATGAGAATTTAAAAAAAAGATACAGCAAAAATCTGCTAAATCCAAACAAGAACTTTTTTGCATGTGCCAAGTCTAAACTGAGTACTTCTCAAGGGGTATCAGATCTAATGAACGATCAACATCAGAAAGTCTCTTCTAACGCAGGAAAGGCAGAATTACTCAACAGTTTCTTCTGTAGTGTTTTTACAAAAGAAGATTCAGAATCCATCCCAGAGCCAACACTTAAAATTGAGAGTGCCAGCCTTGAGGACATCGACATTGAAACTGAGGAAGTCAAGAAGCTGCTGAAAACGCTAGACACATCAAAATCAGCTGGACCTGATGGAATACATCCCAGAATTCTGAAAGAATTATCTGACGAACTGGCTGAGCCTTTTGCATTGGTTTTTAAAGCATCACTTAGAGAGGATGTTTTACCGGAGCAGTGGAAATCTGCTAATGTTACACCCCTCTTTATAAAGGGGAACAAAACCCAACCAGGAAACTACAGACCAGTAAGCCTGACAAGCATTCCATGCAAGATAATGGAGAAGGTAATTAGAGGAGCTACATTTGACTTTCTAGAAAATGATCAAGCTTTGTCAGAATGCTAACATTTTGTGCTAAATGTTCGTGCATCACAAATCTCATTGATTCATGGACAGTATTTAGTACTAGTAACCTAGATCAACCTAGAAGGTAATCCTATTGATACAATATACCTTGACTTCTCAAAGGCTGTCGACTCAGTTCTGTAGCTACATCTGTTAAAAAAACTCGAGTCATATGGCATAAAAGGAAAGGTACTTGCCTGGCTAAAGGATTTCCTAATCGGCAGAAAGCAAAGAGTAAAAGTCAATGGAGCAATGACTTTTTGGGCAGATGTAACAAGTGGAGTACCACAAGGCAGTGTCTAGGGCCTGTCCTCTTCATTTGTATGTGAACGACTTGCCAGATGTGGTGAAAAAACCTGTGCAGTATGTATGCTGATGATATGAAGATCGTAGGACCTGCTTGTGATCACAATAAACTTCAAGAAGATCTTGATAAGTTAGTTTTGAATGGGCCGACACTAAAATTCAATGCAACTAAATGCAGTGTTCTTGACATGGGCAATGGGAATCATCATCATCAGTATACAATGAAAACTCATGGCAATCAGGAAAGAGTTCCTCTGGCTGAAGCAGATGCAGAAAGAGATTTAGGGGTCCTGATAGACTCAGGTTTACAATTTTCTAAACATGTTGAAATGCAAGTAAATAAGGCCAACAGAATCCTGTGATTGATTCGCAGATCCTACGTTTTCCTGGACCCAGAGTCAATGCAACTTCTTTTCACTGCTCTAGTTAGACCACATCTGGAATATGCAAACTGGGTTTGGAGCCCTCATCTAGGAAAAGACAAAAAGTTAGTTGAAGGAATGTTCCGTAGAGCTACAAAGTGTGTCCCTAGTTTGGGCCATCTTGAGTGTGAGGGCAGACTGAAGGCTATGAAATTACCCAGTATAAATTACAGGAGAATCAGAGGAGACTTAAGAGAGGTATATAGATATACACATGGACTAAACAATTGTGCCTCCCCCTTCATACTCAACACCCAAGGACCAACTACAACTAGAGTTGGCAGATCACCAGAGACGAACTTCATAGATCTATGCAAGATCTTATGGGATGGCTAGCTGATCCTTGTGGTGAAGGATGTAAGAGGTGAGGGGAGTAAAGATTGAGGCGCAAGACAAAAATTCAAAGAACAATGTGACTACTTCTTAAGCTCTTCTTGCTGTTGAAGGGTCATTGTTGTAGTAAGTTTATGTAACAATCAGAGGACATTACAATGACCAGTCACAGGACATTACAATGGTCAGCTATTTTTCCTTGCATGTAAGAGAGCCCCAAGTCAGTCTTGTGAATTGACAGCTATTTCTAGCCTCACTTGCTGCTAGGGTGTGCAATGAAAAGCTGGGAATTGCCAAGCTAGCAAGAATTCTCATCACTGAGCCTCAAGGAAATGCACACACTGCTCTGTACAACCCTTGCTTGACAGTTACATGCCAAGTGGTATAATTATGTACTGTTGGATGTTTGACTGAAAGTAACTTTTTGAAACTGGGAACATCAAAATCAGCATAATGGTGACTGTGCAGGAATAGTCATGATTCAGATGGGAAATGGTTCAGGGTGAGCCGGAGTAAAATTGATTTGTTTTTAGTTTTTGATGTTTGTTGAATGATACCTTTTCCAAGCATTTCCATTTGGTATGTGACAAAGAAAATCAGACAAATGTTCACATTGATTTTTACTGAAGCTGTGTTTCACCATAACCAGATTTTGAATATAAAGGTGTTTGTCACCTAACTATGTTACTCATGCTGATATAGTTCCAGTAAATCTGAGAGTATTATTTTCAGTCAATTATTTTAAAAGAAAAATTTGTGGTACTTTGTTTATTTTAGTTCAAGTAACAGAAAATAAATCATGACTGAAATGGAGTAGTTGTACATGATTGTTTTGTTTGGTTTTGAACATGTGGTGCTTATCATTTTATGTTATATATCTGTTTCTGTTTACTTTTATTCCTGTTTCTATGTATGAGCTGTATTGATTGTAACCTGGATGTGTGTTTGCCTGAGGGATTGACTTGATAAGCTTTTGATAGAGCTAATGAGTTGTACTTAGTGCATACCTTGTTTTTTGCTTCATTAGCTGTCAGACTACATTTTAATCTTTGACTTTTTTTTTCAGTTCTGCCATCTGGTGTTTCTGATAGAGCTTCCAATTTTGTTGATCAAATGCAGAGATTTATAGATGAAAGTCGTGTCACAGAATGCCAGACACATAGGAGGGGAGGAGATCATCATATTGTTGATAACCTCAATGTTTAAAAAAAAAAGAAAAAAGAGTAAATTTACACAATGGTTTAGTGTCAAGGACTCGCTGCTGGAGGTTATGGGTTTGATTCTCATCAGTCATTCATTTGTAGGATACTTCTGCCCGGACTGGCTCCTGCTCAGAGTTTAGTTCGCTATGGCCTCATTCAGGAAGAATGGAACCACACCGCTAAATGGATGTGTGTCTGAGACTGTTACTCAAATTTTCCAACCAACATTGCAGGTATCTGTGTCTCTCAAGCCTGGTTGATACTGGGAAATATTACAAAAGTAAGTGTAGAGTACAGCCGTGTCATGCAGTCTCAGATTGGAAAGCCGTGGCTCATCTTCTTCATCTTCTGCATCCTTATCAATCAACATTTTTAAAAAAAATGAAAGAAAAATGAATCTTCCACTGAGCAAAAGTGGCAACAAATTTTAAGACAAAAACATGATGGCATTTCCACATCCATTTTGCACCCAATTTTGAGGAGATAAGTGATATTTTGTTCTTTGTTTTATTGTCTTGAATGAGGTTTGTCTTGTGTTTTTATTGTCTTGAATGAGGTTTATCTTGTTGATTTTTATGTCTTGAATGATGTTTGTGTTGTTGCTGCTTTTATTGTCTTGAATGAGGTTTGTCTTGTTGTTGTTTTTATTGTCATGAATGAGGTTTGTCTTGTTGTTGTTTTTATTGTCTTGAATGAGGTTTGTCTTGTTTTTATTGTCTTGAATGATGTTTGTCTTGCTGTTGTTTTTATTGTCTTGAATGATGCTTGTCTTGTTGTTGTTTTATTGCCTTGAATGATGTTTTTATTGCCTTTCTCTTGTTGTTTTTATTGTCTTCAGTGATATTTGTCTTGTTGTTTATATTTATTGTTTTGAATGATGTTTGTCTTGCCTTAAGAAGACCAAAGAAGTCAAAACGCATCGTGTTCTGTCTTTTAATTTGTTAGTTGTTTTTGTTTGGGGGAATAATAATTTTTCTCTAAAGTTTGTTTCACTTTGTGCCTGCAGTCACCTCAGAAACTATCATCAAAAAGAAAAGTGTCACACTGTGGCCCCACACGCCCTATTCTCATGGTGACGCTGGTGTTGATTACCTTCCCACATGTCCATGTGTTGTTCATTCTTTGTTTCATTTGTGAGGGCATGGTGAAAAGAAGCCTTTGTAGCTTATCCGTTTTCCCTCAATAAAAATATTCGTATTCGTATTCGTATCCATCCATGTCCCTCATGTGGTTCTGTGGGGTCATCAGTATTGGCAAATTCATGAGAAGTGTCATTGGACAGGACTTGGTAGTGCTATCCAGAGAGACAGCTGGCTAACATTGGTTCTGCACTAAGCTATCATTAGATCTAGTCACAAAGTGAGGTGACTGCAGGCAAAAATCTAAGCAAATTTGAAATGTAATTAATAGCGAACCACCAAGAAAACGTAGACAAACAAATCACAAGACAAAACAGAACATGTTTTGACCTCTTAGGTCTTCTTCAAGCAAGACACTGAACACTTAGTACAACGAAAATGAACGAACAATCACTTATTAATTCACTTCAGCGCAAGATGGGTGTTGAATGTTAGTAGGGAGTTAAGTCGGTGGTGTCCTGTGCATGTTGCATCAGACCAGGCACCAGAGTGACTCAGCAGCAGCACAGTGTGCCCTGAGGTGGGGTATCCTGATGACGGATTGTTGTTTCCAGACTGCGGCTATGGACATGGGTGGGACTAAGCTGCAAGGTTGCAACACCACTCAGATGACGTAGAAGACGAGACAGAAAAAAAAAAATTAGCAAATTTTTTCAAGACCTTGCCAGTAAATTTGATTTTTTTCCTTTTTTCTTTCTTTTTCTTTTCAAACTGTACTTTGGTTGAATCACCCTTCAAAATACCACCTTCTCTGTAAAGTTTATGCAGCGCACAGGCAGTTCAAACAGGTAAATTTCATAGCAGGTTGATAATTTGCTAACCAAAGTCACGTGCACTTTTCCCAATCCATTTAGATTAAAAAAAGAACATTTGGTTTTTATGATATCCAATGTGTAATAATTGGAGTGAAAACAAACATGATGTTTATGACATGACAGCCTTGCCCCCCCCCCCCCCCCCCCCAAAAAAAAAAAAAAAAATGTTCAGTAGTTAACTAATAGGATGGTGAAGCAAGTTTTGTTCTTTCATCTTGCTTTATCAATTATATTCATTACTTATAATATTATACATTACTTTTTATTTTAGAACACCAATGGTTGCTTTAGTTTGAAGACTACATCATGCTTTTGACCATTAATGATGAAATGATATGAAGTTTTTTTTGGAACTTTATGATATGTCGACTGATAAGCAGTCCTGTAATTTAATAAGATAAATCTTTCATACTTCTTGCACTCTGTTCTAGGTAATTATCTGTAACTCATTTCAATTTATATTGATAATCAGAACCAGAGGGTTATCTGTTAGATCATAAAACACTCAAAATAATATCTAAGTTTGATATGGGAACCACTCAAACTGTCTAAGGTTGATGCAGAAGATAGTGAAAAGAAAAAGGAAAAGGACAAAAAAAAGAGATTTTATGTAAAAGTATTAGACTTTGAAAAGGCTTACGCTACTGTAAGTCACTTCAACAAAGGAAATCAATAGACTGAAAGTCAGGTTGTGAGGCACACACACAGACTGAAAGTCAGGTGGTGAGGCACACACACACAGACTGAAAATCAGGTGGTGAGGCACACACAGAGACTGAAAGTCAGGTGGTGAGGCACACACACAGACTGAAAGTCAGGTGGTGAGGCACACACAGACTGAAAATCAGGTGGTGAGGCACACACACACACACACACACACACACACACACACACACACACACACACACACACACACACACACACACACACACACACACACAGACAGACTGAAAATCAGGTGGGGAGGCACACACAGAGACTGAAAATCAGGTGGTGAGGCACACACAGAGACTGAAAGTCAGGTGGTAAGGCACACACACAGAGACTGAAAATCAGGTGGTGAGGCACACGCAGAGACTGAAAATCAGGTGGTGAGGCACACACACACAGACTGAAAATTAGGTGGTGAGGCACACACAGACTGAAAATCAGGTGGTGAGGCACATACAGAGACTGAAAGTCAGGTGGTGAGGCACACACAGAGACTGAAAGTCAGGTGGTGAGGCACACACAGACTGAAAATCAGGTGGTGAGGCACATACAGAGACTGAAAATCAGGTAGTGAGGCACACACAGAGTGAAAAGCAGGTGGTGAGGCACACACTCAGACTGAAAACCAAATGGTGAGGCACACACTCAGACTGAAAGTCAGGTGGTGAGGCACACACAGACTAAAAACAGGGTGGTGAGGCACACACACAGAGACTGAAAACCAGGTGGTGAGGCACACACAGACTGAAATTCAGGCGGTGAGGCACACACACAGACTGAAAACCAGGTGGTGAGGCACACACAGAGACTGAAAGTCAGGTGAGGCACACACAGACTGAAAATCAGGTGGTGAGGCACACACAGAGTGAAAGTCAGGTGCTGAGGCACACACACAGACTGAAAACCAGGTGGTGAGGCACACACAGAGACTGAAATCCAGGTGGTGAGGCACACTCTCAGACTGAAAGTCAGGTGGTGAGGCACACACAGACTGAAAATCAGGTGGTGAGGCACACACAGACTGAAAGTCAGGTGAGGCACACACAGACTGAAAATCAGGTGGTGAGGCACACACAGACTGAAAGTCAGGTGGTGAGGCACACACAGAGACTGAAAACCAAGTGGTGAGGCACACACAGAGAGTGAAAGTCAGGTGGTGAGGCACACACAGACTGAAAACCAAGTAGTGAGGCACACACACAGACTGAAAATCAGGTGGTGAGGCACACACACAAAGTCAGGTGGTGAGGCACACACACAGACAAAGTCAGGTGGTGAGGCACACACTCAGACTGAAAGTCAGGTGGTGAGGCACACACACACAACGTGTGCATCAGAGTAAGTTTGGAAGTAGCTTTTAGTAACTCCTTACATCTGTGGATTTGACAGAAATATCAAATCAAAAGTCCTTGATTTTGTTCTGTTGTTTTGAAAGGTCTTTATAGCATGATAAGTAAAGCGAACAAAATGCTATCAACATCTAACAACTTCAAATAATACTTGAAATTAAAGTATGATACCGAAAAAAATCTCTCTCTTGATACAAATACTAAGTCTAGGAACACTTTAATGGCTGAATGTGAAATCATTTCAAATCACTTGTAGGTAAGTAGACTGGACCGTTTGAAACAGTTGCTTACTCTTTGCACAAATGATAGACTTAGTATTCACTAATTCAGCTGTATAAGGCTAGTTTGATATAGTTTATATCATTTGATGGACAAATGTTTCTATACATAGTGACATCACTGAATTGCTTGCTTGACAAGAACCATGCATGCGCATATCTTCCAATGTTTCTATCCATAGTGACATCACTGAATCGCTTGCTTGACAAGAATCATATATGCGCATATCTTCATTCATGTGAAAGCAGGGAGGCAAACATGACACAGGCATATTTGGTATTCATGCCACTTGTGTTTAGTGTCAATGATTCTTTTGTTTTAATTGGTGTAATTATTCAGTTTATACTTATTGTCACCATGGCATTGTCACCATGGCTTTGTAATGTTATTTGATTTGTCAGTTTGTATTTTATTTATTTATATATTTGTTTTTGTAATCATGCTTTTATATGTTTTCTAATGTGCAGCCTTT
The DNA here is from genome assembly GCA_016801955.1 of Conus betulinus. Classification (NCBI taxonomy): domain Eukaryota; kingdom Metazoa; phylum Mollusca; class Gastropoda; order Neogastropoda; family Conidae; genus Conus; species Conus betulinus. The sequence goes on from JADBJO010000197.1 coordinate 623,227, forward strand.
TTTTGTGTGACTCACCATTTTTTTCGTTCCTCATTACAATTTTTTTTCTTTATTATTTGTATGTTTGTTTCATTTTCTGTGTGTCCAATTAATATCTTTTGATACAGAGTTATCAGAAAGCTTATTTGCATATTGTAAAAAAAAAAAATGAACAAAAGTATTAAACATTCAGCAGTGTAATTATAACATGTGGTGTGTGTGTGTGTGTGTGTGTGTGTGTGTGTGTGTGTGTGTGTGTGTGCAGAAAGCAATGTAAAGCAATGTAATTATAACATGTGTGTGTGTGTGTGTGTGTGTGTGTGTGTGTGTGTGTGTGTGTGTTGCAGAAAGCAGTTCTTCAAAGTGCATACAATGGAACATTTGAAGGGAATGGCTACTTAAGGTAAAAGTGTTTGCATAATTTCTAACACACTTTTCATTATTGTGACAGTTCAGTCAACATTTTTTAGTTTGTGTCTGCATCTTTGCATATTGATAAAAATATCACTTTTTTGGTTTTTGTTAATGACTTGTGAGTTGACTTTGACGTGGTGACAGCTGTGATATGGCCCTTTTGTGGTCGGCTGGGCTATAAGTAACATTACCTTTCCTTACCTTACCAGTCTGCCTAGTTATCCTGCAGAACACTCTTTGATATGGTGCGTACAACAAATTTGCATAAAGTGTACGTTTGTCGTGCAGTCTGGGCATCATCTACGCCGTGTTTTCTGTGTCCAACTGGGCGGCACCATCAGTGGTCAGTTTTGCAGGCCCCCAAATCTCCATGGTGTTTGGATCTGCCCTCTATTTGTAAGTTGTGTTGCCTTAACCGTGGACTGGAACCTCACAGTAGATACCTGTTTTGAAATTGAAGCAAGGCCTCAAGAGATTGGGAAACTTTACCTAGAGGTGAATCTGATATATTTTGAGAGAGAGAAATGTTTTGTGAAAATGAAAGAGGGTTTTTTTTTTTTTTTTTTTTTTAAAGATTGAAAAGAAAATTCTTGAATAGTAGGCATAGATAGTGTTGTTAGGATGATAAACTCTGTATGTCATGCTTTGAGGTAAAAGCGATTGGAAAAGCTATTTTGAAAAATCTATCTTTCTTTGAAACAAAATTATTGTTTCAAAGTGCTATTATTCTGTGACAAATTAAAAATTTCTAACTCACCTGTGTAACAGTGTGAATCTTTATAATCTGTTTCAGTTGTGTGTGTGTGTGTGTGTGTGTGTGTGTGTGTGTGTGTGTGTGTGTGTGTGTGTGTGTGTGTTAACTTCAGTTTAATCCAGATGAAACTGAAGTGATAATCTTTCAGTGGAGAAAAAAAATCTGTGTAATGTATTTACTTTTGGTAATCAGAGATTAGAGACTAGTAACTCATTTAAGAATTTTGATATTTTGTTCAGTTGAACTGGTATATCTTTCAAACAGAAAAACTAATGTGGTTATGATCAAGCACTGATGTCAATTTTTCTCCTTTCCACAAGTAGCTTGAAAATAAAATGTACCTGTTACTGTTTGCTTTTCCATTCAAAGATGGTACCAGTATTATTATATGGTTTTCAAATGCAGGGATTTGAGTATATTGATGCTTTGGCAAAGCTATAACTCAGATTTCATAAACATTTGTTCAGATCAGAAAATATACTGTGACTATTATTTAGAGCGAAGCCGGAATTCACCCTTTTTCAGTTCTTGTAAAAGCAAAAATGGTTACATTCTGGACTGATTTAATAATACCTGCACCTGAAAAATACTCTTAAAAATGTGTAAAATAATGTATAAATTATACAAGAAAGACATTAATGTCACCATGGCTTGAATAAGGCTAAAAGCATTAATGTTGACACAAGATTTGACTATGTCTGAGAATCTCATTTATTCATAAAGGAAAATGGATTATGTCAATGTATAAATCAGGAATTGCAATACCTTTATATTCATAGCTGGTGTAGCTGAATGGAAAACAGCAGTTAATGTTTATAGAAATTTCAACACTGAACTTCGAAGAGAAAAAAATGTATTGCTGCCTTACCAGATATCTTTTTTTAAAAAATTCAGATGAAGCTGTTACAAGTTACCTGTTGAATTGGAAAGCATTAGAATGTTCCATGAGTGTGTGTATTTCGTTGTAACTGTGAAATGAATGTAATTGGAGATGATTTTCTTTTCATAATGGAATGTCCAAGATTCAAAGACCTTCAAATTTTTTTTTTCGATAACCAAAGTCTGTTTTTAGTTTTTGCAGTCTTTGAAATGAACTAAGGAAATGCTGTTCATTCAGGGAAAGGAATGAGCACAAAGTCAGTGGAAGGTATAGGTTTCAACCTAAGCCAATTTATCAAGAATGGAAAGGCAGTGTGATGGTCAGTTCCTTTCCTTTTGCACACCAAATGCTTGCATGAAGTATTCATATTTGTCATCAACATATTCTAATTTTTTCTGTTTGTTAAATCACCGGTTGAAAATTTTGTTGTTCATGATAAGATTATTACCTTTGTGGAGCAAATATTCTTCTTGTTTTACCTCCATGCCTCCAGAGGGGGCTAAGTGCTCTGAATGTTCTTGCTTCATGATTCTTGCATTTAGAGTAAACTTTAACGTTGACTTTTTCTTGACCGTTGGAGCGCTGACACATGCAGACTTGGCTTATTGATAAAGTGTTCATAAGATGTCTTCTAGTCATGCATTGATAAAGTGTTCATAGGATGCCTTCTAGTCATGCATTGATAAAGTGTTTGTAGGACGCCTTCTAGTCATGCATTGATAAAGTGTTTGTAGGACGTCTTCTAGTCATGCATTGATAAAGTGTTCATAGGACGCCTTCTAGTCATGCATTGATAAAGTGTTTGTAGGACGCCTTCTAGTCATGCATTGATAAAGTGTTTGTAGGACGTCTTCTAGTCATGCATTGATAAAGTGTTTGTAGGACGCCTTCTCTGGTCATGCATTGATAAAGTGTTTGTAGGACGCCTTCTAGTCATGCATTGATAAAGTGTTTTGTAGGACGCCTTCTAGTCATGCATTGATAAAGTTTTCATAGGACGCCTTCTAGTCATGCATTGATAAAGTGTTTGTAGGACGCCTTCTAGTCATGCATTGATAAAGTGTTTGTAGGACGTCTTCTAGTCATGCATTGATAAAGTGTTTGTAGGACGTCTTCTAGTCATGCATTGATAAAGTGTTTGTAGGACGTCTTCTAGTCATGCATTGATAAAGTGTTCATAAGGATGCCTTCTAGTCATGCATTGATAAAGTGTTCATAAGACGTCTTCTAGTCATGCACTGCTAAAGTGTTCATAAGACGTCTTCTAGTCATACACTGCTAAAGTGTTCATAAGACGTCTTCTAGTCATACACTGCTAAAGTGTTCATAAGACGTCTTCTAGTCATACACTGCTAAAGTGTTCATAAGACGTCTTCTAGTCATGTATTGATAAAGTGTTCATAAGACGTCTTCTAGTCATGTATTGATAAAGTGTTCATAAGACGTCCTCTGGTCATGTATTGATAAAGTCATCATAAGACATCTTCTAGTCATACACTGCTAAAGTGTTCATAAGACGTCATTCTAGTCATACACTGCTAAAGTGTTCATAAGACGTCCTCTGGTCATGCACTGCTTCAAGGTGTCACCCAGTTTTAGAGATAGTACACCTTTTGTGATTAACATTTTCAAGAATATTTTCAACGAATAGTGCTAAACTGCCATTTAAAAAAAAAACCTTTGATAGTTACAATCACTGCTTGAAGTGTTAATAACAGTTTTACATAAATACTGCAACAAAGTACTTATTTTCGTTTTCTTAAGATCAGACCATTTAATGCAATTTCAGCCCAACAAGAGCAGATATGAACATTTTGCAGAATAAGGAACAAGGATCCACCACATGTATCTTCTGAAATATGGCCAAGAAAGCATTTACACCATTGGAGGTGAATCATCCAAATACAGCCAAGAAAGCATTTACAGCATTGAAGGTGAATCATAATCATCCAAATATGGCCAAGAAAGCATTTAAACCATTGGAGGAGAGTCATCCAAATATGGCCAAGAAAGCATTTACATCATTGGAGTTGAATCATAATCATCCAAATATGGTCAAGAAGGCATTTACACCATTGGAGGAGAATAATAATCATCCAAATATGGCCAAGAAAGCATTTAAACCATTGGAGGAGAGTCATCCAAATATGGCCAAGAAAGCATTTACACCATTGGAGGTGAATCATCCAAATATGGCCAAAGAAAGCATTTACACCATTTGAGGAGAATCATAATCATCCAAATATGGCCAAGAAAGCATTTTAACCATTGGAGGAGAGTCATCCAAATATGGCCATGAAAGCATTTACACCATTGGATTTGGAGGTGAATCATAATCATCCAAATATGGCCAAGAAGGCATTTATACCATTGGAGTTGAATCATAATCATCCAAATATGGCCAAAGAAGGCATTTACATTATTGGAGTTGAATCATAATCATCCAAATATGGCCAAGAAAGCATTTAAACCATTGGAGGGTGAATCATCCAAATATGGCCAAGAAAGCATTTACACCATTGGAGGTGAATCATAATCATCCAAATATGTCCCAAGAAAGGCATTTATAACCATTGGAGGTGAATCATCCAAATATGACCAAGAAAGCATTTACATCACTGGAGGTGAATCATCCAAATATGGCCAAGAAAGCATTTAAACCATTGGAGGTGAATCATAATCATCCAAATATGACCAAGAAAACATTTACACCATTTGAGGAGAATCATAATCATCCAAATATGTCCCAAGAAAGCATTTAAACCATTGGAGGTGAATCATAATCATCCAAATATGGCCAAGAAAGCATTTAAACTTTTGGAGGTGAATCATCCACGTTATGGCACATGAAAGCACAAATTAAACAGCACTGCTTAATTCTGCATGAACAATTACAGTTACCACCAACACAGTATTAATTTGCCTGTGTCACAGGATCAAGCATGACTGGATAAAACAAAGTTTGACAATGCTGATAAAAATGAAAAAATTGAAATGGACCATCAGAACAAATTAGTGTAATGCACCCATAATGTTTGGATGCAAACATTTGGTTGTAATCAGGACTAAAACTTCATGTGTTTAAAGGTTATGACGTGGAGGGGGCCTTGATTTGAGTGATGATTGGCCCTCTGTATTGTGTGCATGCCTTTTTCACCTCAGAGTGAAGCCAAAAATAGGCTACAGACTTCATTCCCTTCCTTCACTCTCCCCCTTTCCCCTTTCCCACTGCTTTTCATTACCTGTGTGTAATGTCCTTAATGTGCACATTGCCTACATACAAAGAACAAGTTTTGACTGGCACAGACTGACAGAGTGAGTTGAGTGTCATTGCTGAACCAAAGGCAACTCAGAGCTGGCCAAGGTTTTTTGGAAACTGACATCTTGTTTTGAACTGGCTATCCTGTTTCTTCTTCTGCGTATGCAGGCTGATACTCCTGCAGACACCCCCTGTATAGAAAGGCAAGGATTAACCCCAGTTACCCAACGAAGGGAGTGGAGTTTTGTGTGTATGACCGTCGTCTTATCCCACCATTGAGGCAGCCATACTCCAACTTTGGGGAAGGTGCATGCTATGCGTAATGTGTCATCCATACCAATGGCTAAACTGGGCCTTCTCTTCCGAAAGTTGGTGGTATGATTTTACGTGTGTGCAAGATGTTATGCATGTATTCACACATGGAACCTAGGTTTATAGTCTCATTCGAAGGACTCTATGGGAAATGGAGTCAGAACCTATGTTAACTCCGAGGGAAAAATCCCCCTGTACCAAAACAGCCTGGCAGAGCTTTGAACCTGCAACCCCAAGATTACGAGTCCGGTGCTCTACCGCTGAGCTATTCCGGCCCGGCTATCCTGATGAGACTTTGTTGTGTGTACTACGTGAGTCAGAAGGCAAATAGCCTTTTTTGGTCAAGCCTGCTTCTCTTGTTCACTAGAATATGTAGCAAGGTTTAGAGTGTAACATCTAGATAAATCCAGCGGGGTCTTTCTCACACTTGTTTGTTCACACATCTGGTTTAATTGTCTTCTTGTTCTTGTGTAATGGCAAGAATCAAATAATGTGGTTTGTGTTATCATGGTTTAGAGACGATCTGCAACATAGAATGGTGTAGCAGTATTTGCTTTACAACTTCACTGTAACAAAAAGGATGAAAGCAAATGTTAAGTAATTATATTATATGAAACACGAGTATCATTATGTGGAAAACACTTGCACAAATGTAAACAACACAACAATAATACACATGATGATATGTATGTGTGTGTGTGAGCATGTTGTGTGTGTGTGTGTGTGTGTGTGTGTGTGTGTGTGTGTGTGTGTGTGTGTGTGTTCATGACTTTATGATTCAAAGCACTGAACATGAATTAAAGGAACCAGCATTGTTTTTGTTTCAGCATTTTTATATTGTCCTTTCTTAAACCAATGGTGTGGGCATTGTACACGGGGTCTGCACTTGTTGGCATAGGAGCAGCAAGTGAGTAGCTCTGTTTTGTCTGCTTATATTACATGCAAGAGGAAATTGGATAATTCAGCTTTCTATGCACATTAGCCAAAATGTCGGATATTGCTTAGGAATAATAACACAGCTAGAATCACATGGTCACAAGGTCACAAGGACTTACAATCACATCCAGAACATTTGGGCCTTTGCATTGATGGACATGAAAAGTTGTACATATTCATCTTGTAATGGTTGCACTGATAACAGTTTCTTTGGATTTAGATGTACATGTATTGCTCAGTTGTGTACATTTTAATTGTTGCTGGCCTCTTTATTTCAGATTTGTTCATTATTTGGTGTCATTATCCTTGCAGTTGAAAGTGAGCCTTTGTCCATGTGGAAACAGCATGCTTAGTGAATCCTGTTACTTTATTATAAGGATTATTTTCACCTTTGTTTGTTTTGCTCTGCTTTTGCTTTTTCTTTTTTATTTCTCATTCAGATCCCTTATATCGCTTAAGCAATTTTTTTTAATCCTAATGTACTGTTGAAAATATTTTTTGCATTGTTATATTTGAGAGCTGGACAGACCAACCAACCGACAGGCTGACCCAAAAGAAAACTCAAATAAATTACACATATTCCAGCCAGTACACACACACACACACACACACACACACACACACACACACACACACACACACACACACACACATCCTTGCACACACATTCATGCACACCACGCACACACACACACACACACACACACACACACACACACACACACACACACACACACACACTCTCTCTCTCTCTCTCTCTATCTCTCTCTCTCTCTCATGTTTGTTTCCTACTGTCTGTATCATGTAAAAACGAGATACCTCTGATTCAGCATGAATGCATTTTCAAGTCCTTGGCCTGTAGCCATGTGATGTTCATACTGTGTGATGTTTCATACCAAGTAAAACCTGTAACCAGGTGATGTTCATACCGAGTAAAACCTGTAGCCATGTGATGTTCATACTGAGTAAAACCTGTAGCCATGTGATGTTCATACTGTAACTGAGTAAAGCCTGTAGCTGTGTGATGTTCATACTGAGTAAAGCCTGTAGCTGTGTGATGTTCATACTGAGTAAAGCCTGCAGCCATGTGATGTTCATACTGAGTAAAGCCTGTAGCCATGTGATGTTCATGCTGAGTAAAGCCTGTAGCTGTGTGATGTTCATGCTGAATAAAGCCTGTAGCTGTGTGATGTTCATATTGAGTAAAGCCTGTAGCCATGTGATGTTCATACTAAGTAAGCCTGTAGCCGTGTGATGTTCATACTGAATAAGCTTGTAGCTGTGTGATGTTCATACTGAGAAAAGCCTGTACATGTGTTGTTCATACTGAGTAAAGCCTGCAGCCATGTGATGTTCATACTGAGTAAAGCCTGTAGCCGTGTGATGTTCATACTGACTAAAGCCATAGTTTCCAGTTCTTTGGCCTGTAGCCATGTGATGTTCATACTGAGTAAAACCTGTAGCTGTGTGATGTTCATACTGAGTAAAGCCTGTAGCCATGTGATGTTCATACTGAGTAAAGCCTGTAGCCATGTGATGTTCATACTGAGTAAAGCCAGATTTTTCAGTTCTTTGGCCTGTAGCTATGTGATGTTCATACTGAGTAAGCCTGTAGCCATGTGATGTTCATACTGAGTAAAGCCTGTAGCCATGTGATGTTCATACTGAGTAAAGCCTGTAGCCGTGTGATGTTCATACTGAGTAAAGCCAGAGTTTTCAATTCCTTGGCCTGTAGCCATGAGATGTTCATACTGAGTAAAGCATGTAGCCATGTGATGTTCATACTGAGTAAAGCCTGTAGCTGTGTGATGTACATACTGAGTAAAGCCTGTAGCTGTGTGATGTTCATACTGAGTAAAGCCTGTAGCTGTGTGATGTTCATACTGAGTAAAGCCTGTAGCTGTATGATGTTCATACTGAGTGTTGTAGCTGTGTGATGTTCATTCTGAGTAAAGCCTGTAGCTGTGTGATGTTTCATACTGAGTAAAGCCTGTAGCTGTGTGATGTTCATACTGAGTAAAAGCCTGTAGCTGTGTGATGTTCATACTGAGTAAAGCCAGTAGCTATGTGATGTTTATACTGAGTAAAGCCTGTAGCCAGGTGATGTTCATACTGAGTAAAGCCTGTAGCTGTGTGATGTTCATATTGAGTAAAGCCTGTAGCTGTGTGATGTTCATACTGAGTAAAGCCTGTAGCCAGGTGATGTTCATACTGAGTAAAGCCTGTAGCTGTGTGATGTTCATACTGAGTAAAGCCTGTAGCCATGTGATGTTCATACTGAGTAAAGCCTGTAGCCCTGTGTGATGTTCATGCTGAGTAAAGCCTGTAGCCGTGTGCTGGTTCATACTGAGTAAGCCTGTAGCCATGTGATGTTCATACTGAGTAAAGCCAGAGTTTCCAGTTCCTTAGCCTGTAGCTGTGTGATGTTCATACTGAGTAAAGCCTGTAGCCATGTGATGTTCATACTGAGTAAAGCCAGAGTGTCAGAAACTGACAAGCAGACTAATCATGGCAAGCGGAGACTTGTGCACTGCAGCTGCTGGTAGGTCTGCAGGACCTGAGCTGTTCCTGTATGCTTCACACTCCTGTGACCAGCGTGATATACTGGGAAGAGGCGCAAAAACTGAACTATGGGCTGTCTTTTACTTACGATCTGAACTCACCAGGGGGGATGATTCAGTTGGCCTACCCAGTTGGTGAGAAGTGGTTAGCTCCTTGCTCATTCAGTTTTGTGTTTTTGAGGATCCTGGTAATAAGATGGTGACATGGGTGCCACTCTTCCGTCTGGGTGACTGAAATCTGTTTTCTTGGCAAGGCCCCAGACGGAAATTCCGTTTTTCAAGTTTTGTAATCAAAAAAGGAAAAAAAAAAGGTTTTTTTTTTTTAAAAAACAGTTGAATGAGCGGTATTATGACTGACGCAGCACTGTAGCAGACAATCGGAAATGAAGAAGCACTCTCTATCGTTGAAGACAACACAGGTCCAGCGATCTTTGTTAGCCTACTGCCCCTGCACCCCGCCGGGGCCTGGGCGGCCCCTGGACCCCTGCCTCATTTTCATTTTTGTCAGATTTTCAAAGTGTCACCCTTGTGGTGATGTTTCCTGCCAGGAGGGATAAGGCAGTTGTTTGGACAGGTTAGAGAAGAATGTAGATTTTTTGTAAGCTGCTTCCAAGAGGAAAACAGTTCTGCCCATAATTCCCCATTCCCTCCCCACCTCCAGATTGCCATGCGTCGTTTCTTTCTCTCTAATGGAAAGCAGAGTATGTCTACTTGTGACTGCACATCACTGTTTCAGTTTTATGGACGGCCCAAGGCAACTTTCTCACCATCAACTCAGACTCGGGCACTATTGGCAGGAATAGTGGAATCTTCTGGGCTTTGCTTCAGTGTAGGTAAGTGGATGGATGTTTGCTTCACAGGTGACAGCACATGAAGTAGTTGCTGATTATAGAAAATAAACTTGTCTTGTCATGGTGAATGTTGTGCCTGTCAGATCCCCAAGTCATCATGTGTCTAGCAGTTATTGCTTAGTGACATTTTTGTTGGTAAGCCTAGAAGGCGTAAAAGGTTAACATTGAAAATGTAAGTTACTTTTGAGAAATGTTCTTACAGTAATGTGATTTCCACAAATTGTCTTTTCATGAGTGTTGAAAAGTACATTTTACTGATGGTCATTTCCCGACTCAAGATTGGTGTATATGTATGCATGCATGTGTGTGTGTGTGTGTGTGTGTGTGTGTGTGTGTGTGTGTGTGTGTGTGTGTGTGCACACGCGCACGTGTGTATGTATGTATGTTTTGTTTCACGTCTTTCCACATTACGTGATATAGACGAAAAAAAAAGTGGGGGCCGGGAAAAAAACATTAACACAACGAGTCAAAAGAATTAACTTATCTACAGCTATAACACAAAAATAGAAAATCCACATAATCAAAGATATTAAAAAAAAAAAATCAAACATATAACTCTTCTGTCTCATCTCACCACTGACTGTTATCTATTAGAAGTATTTGCCAACTGGACTTTTAGCTAAGTACAAATAAGAAAAAGATATGTTTCACTTGCTGACAGGGAAACATTTTGAATAGGCTGTACAGGCGTGTTTGGAATGAATTTCTTCATTAAGTTACACAAAAGAATGTGATCAGTTGATATGCTATGACCACATATACAATGTACATTTTTGACATACTTTGTTTTTAAAACAGTCCAGTTTCCATCTACAGAGTAACTTATCTGTCGTCTATGATAAATGTTTTGATCGTACTTACTTAACTTTTCATGAAAATTTTAATTTCATCATGTAAACCAAATCATCCAGTTTCTCTTTCTATCAAACAAAATTAGAAAATTGTACTTTTTCTGCCAAAGTATAGCACTTTTGCACTGACATAGAGAAGTTAAAAAAATCTGAATCTGATGATCGTTTTGCTCCTCTCTTTGCTAGAAAATCAACCTTTTCATTATAATATAACCCACAGTGGGAGGGCACCCAAAGAAAATGTTATTTCAGTGTCTCTGACTGAGAGGAAATGTACTAACTTACTTATTTCAGTGATCATCTCAGGTCGAACTTTTAATTTAAAATTCTTTATTGCTGTAAGAAGTGACTTGGAATCTATACACAGAACAACTTTAAATAAATTTTGAAGGTAATCAACAACAAACTTTAAAGCCATAATTATAGCAGTTAACTCAGCAGTGAATATAGATTTTTTTTTTTTTTCCCGAGATAATAGGACTTTTCTTTGTTAAGGCCTGGGATAATGTATGCTGCACCTGCATGTTCATTGATTAATGATCCATCAGTGTATATCTAAAATGGTTGAAATAGTGATCATGCAAATGCATTCTGATATTGGATAATAACAAATTAGTATTTTCAGCCTTTGTTAAATCTGTGTGCTCAGTATCAAAATGTGCTCTTATTACTTTCCAGGGAGGGATTAGAGACACAATGGATCTTTTTGCAATAGTTGTTAATTTGATATCTGAGGATTCTAAAATCGAGGAAGTATATGTTCTCAGAGTCATTTGAGATGATATATTTTTTATGCCTTTTGGGAAAATCAGTGTCCGATTTAATATTTATTTCAGGGCCTATGTTGTTGTCTGTAGAAGAGCTTCTTATAACAAATTTGTTGCATGCAAGATTCCTATATTCTTCCATTGGTAATATCCCAGCAGCACTGTATGCTTTTGTACAAGAGGCATGACTGGTAGTCCCATAGCTATCTTATATGCTTTGGAATCAATACTTTGAGGTTTTTTCAGTAAGTATTTGGGTGCATTGTGTGTGTGTGTGTGTGTGTGTGTGTGTGTGTGTGTGTGTGTGTGTGTGTGTGTGTGTGTGTGTGTGTGTGTGCATGCATGTGTGTGTACATGTGTGCATGTGTGTGTGTGTGTGTGTGATTTGTGGATGTGGGTGTTGCAATTTTTTTGTGTTTGTGTGTGAATGTATGTTACATATATGTTTTGTTGCTTTTATATGTGTACATAAAGTGAATGACTTCTGTGTCTGTCGTTCTCTCTGTTGCTCTCTCGCTGTGGATATATATATATATATATATATATATATATATATATATATATATATGTGTGTGTGTGTGTGTGTGTGTGTGTGTGTGTGTGTCCTAGTCAAACATAATCCTCCGTTTCCAAAGTCTGTCCTATGCGCTGACCTTTGAACCATCTCCTGCTGTACCATCGTCCCCAAAGTGTCTCTCCATTCTCCATACACACCCAGGCAGCTTCTTGTCTGCTTCATCTTCCCCCGCTTTCTTTTCTCTCCCCCCCCACCCCCTTCGTCTCCACCTCTTCTTCCTATGATGTTACATTCCTCCTCTTTCCCCCCCCCCCCCCCCATCCCCACCCTGCCATTCTGTTGATCCCACATGCTGATAGACAATTAAACTAGGGCCACACTTGAGCAGTCTTCTGCAAAAAGATTCATTTGGGATCATATGCTGTATCATGTCTAAGGGAGTGCAGGGTATAGCCGCTTGGCTAGCTCGGTTCGGCTTAGCTTTATGGCTAACACAGTAATACGACATACATCAGATTTGTAACGAAAACAAAATTTACATATATCAGTCTGTTTACAACATGGAAAATAAACAGCTTTGTTTGTTGCATGATTGATAGCTCTTGTCTTTGTCTGTTTGCGGGCAGCTTGCTGTTTGGCAACGTGTACAGTTACTTTGTGTTCAGGGGAGAGGATTTGATTGATAGCACTCATCTTTGTCTGTTTGCGGGCAGCTTGCTGTTTGGCAACATGTACAGTTACTTTGTGTTCGGGGGGAGGATTTGATTGATAGCACTCATCTTTGTCTGTTTGCGGGCAGCTTGCTGTTCGGCAACATGTACAGTTACTTTGTGTTCAGGGGAGAGGATTTGATTGATAGCACTCATCTTTGTCTGTTTGCGGGCAGCTTGCTGTTGGCAACATGTACAGTTACTTTTTGTGTCCAGGGGGAGGATTTGATTGATAGCACTCATCTTTTTGTCTGTTTGTGGGCAGCTTGCTGTTCGGCAACATGTACAGTTACTTTGTGTTTCGGGGGGAGGAGACCATCCCTGACTCCTCCAGAACCCGGCTCTTCATCGGGCTGAGTGGGGCGGGCTGCTGGGGGTCCTGGTCTTGTTCCTGTTCCGCAAGCCGAAACCCAGGACAGCGGCTGAAGACGCAGGCAGTTTGAATGACAGGTGAGGGAAGAAGACAGCAGTACAAGGATCTTAATGTTTCAAATGCCTCATCAGGAGAATTAAATGGCAGGTGAACGAACAAGAAGACAGCAGTACAAGGGTCTTTATGTTTCAAATGCCTCATCAGGAGAAGACAGCAGTACAAGGGTCTTTATGTTCAAATGCCTCTCATCAGGATGCAGTAAAATGGATGGTATGATGTTAAAGATGCCTCATCAGGAGAAGACAGCAGCAGTACAAGGGTCTTTAGTTTCAAATGCCTCATCAGGATGCTTGAAAAGATGGTATGAAGTAAAGAAGAGTTCAGTGTGGAGGAAATAGAAATGTCTGATCTAAAGGAAAACTAACAGAGTGTGATGAAAAAAAAAATGAAAGAAAATTGCTCAGAATTATTTTCAAAAAGTAGCTTTACAAGTGTTGGTTAAGTTTAGTATTAAATCAAGTTGACATTTTCAGTTGTTGTAATTTACATATAAGAACAAATGATCTCCATGAAAAACCAAGGCACAACACTAACATTGAATGAGTCAGCAAGACTGTGGTTTATGTTTTTAGCTATAGAGTATTTGAGTTTTGAAGATCAGATCCTTATCTTTTTGACGAAAAAAAAATTCTGCGTTAAAGAAGGGCAAAATGTTTTACTGGACTAATATGTGGATTTATTGAAGTTGCGATATGCCTGTTGAACTCACTATTTAAAACCCCCTCTCTCTCTCTCTGTCTCTCTGTCTCTCTCTCTCTCTCTGTCTCTGCCTCTCTCTCATGAAACACTGACTTTGCAAAGATTAAAAAAAAGAAGGGAAGGTGGGGGGAGGGGGAAGAAAGAACAGAAAAATAGGAATGAAGAACAGGGTGTATGAATATGAGATCATTCACTAGCAGTGTATTGGATCTCTGAGAGTCTGTCTTGAAAACAACAACATTGATATGTACCCTCTGTAGGTGCCGTTCATCTGCTGACTCAGACAACAAAAAACAACAACATTGATATCTACCCTCTGTAGGTGCCGTTCATCTGCTGATTCAGACTCCTCTGTGGAACTCTGCTGGTTGTGTCAGTATTCTCGTGACCAAGGGTCGAAGGTCAAACAGAATCCAGTGGCACTGAAGCAGGTAGTGAAGGGTAGAGGACGAAGAGGAGAAGAAAACACTGTAAGGAAAGAAACTTCATAAGTAAAAGGTTTATGAGTAATCAACATTGGGGGAAATCTTTGAGCCCATGCTTGAGGATCCTTTTAAGGCTGAAATAGACCTACATATACATACATTCGTATTAAAGAGAGAGAGGAGGGAGGAGGGGGGGGGGGTGCTTTTATCATTGTACTCTGACCTGAAGAAGCTGTGTACCTGAGAAATTTGGTAAAGAAATCCATTCAAGTCTCAAGAAATGTGACAACAAAAGACTTGGTTTTATTCTCATATTTACCATCTGCGCTGTTTAGTACAGTTTGTCTTTACAAGGTGAGGAGCCCATAAGTCAGACAGAGTATTATACACAGAGATATATACAGCATTATATACAGAGATATATACAACATTATATACAGACATATACAACATTATATACAGAGACATATACAACATTATATACAGAGATATATACAACATTATATACAGACATATACAGCATTATATACAGAGATATATACAACATTATATACAAACATATACAACATTATATACAGAGACATATACAACATTATATACAGAGATACATACAACATTATATATAGATGTGTACCACTGTTGCACTTTTTCTAAAGGGGTACAGGCCCAGTGAATGAAAGAAGTGAAAAGATTACAGGTCTGGGAGAAGGGATCAGTTTGTGATCACGTGGAAAACGTGGGCTATTCTAGCATTTGAGAACAGCTGCAGAGTGCTAGCGAGGTTGTCGTAATTGTTTGGAACAGTCATGCTGTGGACTGCGTGGGTGACTTTTCCATGGATATGTTTGGATGGTTGAGTGTGTGTTTGGTGTGTGGTGAAGGGCACTATGTTTGTTTGTCAAGTGAAGTCAGTTTTTTTTTTTTTTTAAAATTTTGAGATGGTGCATTAATGAACAAGATATTCATGATTTTTACATCAGTCCATGTGTCAAAAAAAAAAAAACAGAAAAGAAAAAGGAAAAAAAAAAAAAAAAAGAAAATGAGGGGGAAAAAAGAATACAGTTATATGGGAAAAAAAAAGTGTGTGTGTGTGTGTGTGTGTGTGTGTGTGTGTGTGTGTGTGTGTGTGTGTGAACAAGGAAACTGTCCTAAAGAACCAGTTGACTACAAAGGGCAGTAAAGATACCACTATTCAGTCATAAAGTGTTTATGTATACTTTCACTTATTTGCTTGCTGCTTCTTTTTCTGTTTCATAATAAAGTTCAGCATTCGTTCATAATAAAGTTTAACTAGACGAAGAAGAAGGATGGAGAATGTCAGAATTGATCAAACTTTCTTTCCCCCTCCCCCCGTTTGATTATGACTTGTGCACAAGTGTGGAGTGAATGTGAGAGGTATGCTTGATGACCCATTGACCTGTCTTGTGGTCGGCTGCCAGTGGACCCTTTGATGGTAGCACAGGGAACTCTGACAGCTCGGAGATTACTGGCACCGAGTCACGTTCACAGAGGTGAGAGGTTTGTTGTCTGCCCACCTGGCATGGGAACTCTTCTGGTTTAGAGGTGCTGCATTCTGCATGGTTTCTGCTATGAAGTGGCTTGTGTCCAGAATGTTACAGCTCTTCTTTCTGAATGGAGAGACGGGGTGGTGTGTGTGGCTTGTGTCTAGAATGTTAAAGCTCTTCTTTCTGACTGGAGAGAGGGTTGGTGTGTGTGGCTTGTTTCTAGAATGTTACAGCTCTCCTTTCTGACTGGAGAGAGGGGGTTGTGTGTGTGGCTTGTGTCTAGAATGTTAAAGCTCTTCTTTCTGACTGGAGAGAGAGGGATGGTGTGTGTGGCTTGTGTCTAGAATGTTGCAGCTGTTCTTTCTGACTGGAGAGAGAGGGTGGTGTGTGTGGCTTGTGTTCTAGAATGTTACAGCTCTTCTTTCTAACTGGAGAGAGGGTGGTGTGTGTGTGGCTTGTGACTAGAATGTTAAATCTCTTCTTTCTAACTGGAGAGAGGGTTGGTGTGTGTGGCTTGTGCGTAGAATGTTAAAGCTCTTCTTTCTGACTGGAGAGAGGGGGTGGTGTGTGTGCTTGTGACTAGAATGTTAAATCTCTTTTCTAACTGGAGAGAGGGTTTGTGTGTGTGGCTTGTGTGTAGATGTTGCAGCTCTTCTTTCTAACTGGAGAGAGGGGTGGTGTGTGTGGCTTGTGTGTAGAATGTTAAAGCTCTTCTTTCTAACTGGAGAGAGGGGTGGTGTGTGTGGCTTGTGTCTAGAATGTTACAGCTCTTATGTACTAACTGGAGAGAGGGTTGGTGTGTGTGGAATTGTGCAACACTGAGCTCTGCGCGCCATGTGATGATTTCCATTTTATATCTGTTTCTTAGATTGGTGAAGAAAATGGAAAAGAAAAGAACAAAGAAAGGAGAGAAAATAGGTGAAGAAAAATGGAAAAGAAAAGAACATCAAAAGGAGAGAAAATAAATAGGTGAAGAAAATGGAAAAGAACAAAGAAAGGAGAATGGAGTCACTTAATCCAACACACAGTTGATCCTAATCACTAATCCGACATTCACTGGATCCCAATCACTTACTCCAACATACACTGGATCCCAATCACTAATCCAACATACACTGGATCCCCATCACTTAATCTGACATACACTGGATCCCAGTCACTTTATTCCAACATACACTGGATCCCAGTCACTTAATCCAGCATACACTGGATTCCAGCCACTTAATCCAACATACACTGGATCCCAGTCACTTAATCCAGCATACACTGGATCCCAGTCACTTAATCCAACATACACTGGATCCCAGTCACTTAATCCAACATACACTGGATCCCAATCACTTAATCCAGCATACACTGGATTCCAGTCACTTAATCCAACATACACTGGATCCCAGTCACTTAATCCAACATTTATTGGATCCTTACCACTTAATCCAACATACACTGGATCCTTACCACTTAATCCTAATCCAACATACACTGGATCCCAGTCATTTAATCCAACATTAATTAGATCCTTACCACTTAATCCAACATACACTGGATCCCTATCACTTAATCCAACATACACTGGATCCCAATCACTTAATTCCAACTGACAGCAAGATCAGCTAGGGAGACAGCGTGAATGAGCTTCCTTTTTGAAGGGTGGCAATACAGCCATGCAACAACAGTCACCATGAACTTGTGGATAGCAATGTTGACATGACCTCACCAGGGTGTGGAGGAGGAAAGGGGATCAACACCAAGGCCACCATGAGAGCAGGTTGCATAGAGTACTCATGTGGCTGGTCTTTGGCATCGCTTGTGTAGAGATGACAGGATTCCACATGTGTAGTGGATGAACTGAGCTCAACACTTCTGCCAAGCTTTTACTCCCATCAAAGCCATGCCCAGTGGGGCTTGTCATTTCAAAGAACTGTCGCCAGATTTGTTAAATCCATGAGTGTGTGCTTGAAGTATGTGTAATGGTCTGACGAATACAGTGCAATGGTGCGTTCAAGTAGGCATTGGTTCTTCAGATCCATTTGCATAGAGCTTGTAGATGCAGAGCTGTCACTGGGTGCTGCTGAGGGAGGGGACAGAACCCCCTGAGGGGGGGACAGAACCCCCTGCTGCTGAGGGAGGGGACAGAACCCCTGGGTGCTGCTGAGGGAGGGGACAGAAACCCCTGGGTGCTGCTGAGGGAGGGGGACAGAACTCCTGGGTGCTGCTGAGGGAGGGGACAGAAACCCCTGGGTGCTTCTGAGGGAGGGGACAGAACCCCCTGGGTGCTGCTGAGGGAGGGGACAGAACCCCCTGCTGAGGGAGGGGGTACTACTGAGGGAGGGGACAGAACCCCTGGGTGCTGCTGAGGGAGGGACAGAACCCCCTGGTGTGACAGAACAGAACCCCTGGGTGCTGCTGAGGGAGGGGACAGAACCCCCTGGGTGCTGCTGAGGGAGGGGACAGCTGCTGCTGAGGGAGGGGACAGAACCCCTGCTGCTGAGGGAGGGGAGGGGACAGAACAGAACCCCTGGGTGCTGCTGAGGGAGGGGACAGAACCCCCTGGGTGCTGCTGAGGGAGGGGACAGAACCCCTGGGTGCTGCTGAGGGAGGGGACAGAACCCCCTGGGTGCTGCTGAGGGAGGGGGAACCCCCTGGGGGGACAGAACCCCCTGGGTGCTGCTGAGGGAGGGGACAGAACCCCCCTGGGAGAACCCCCCTGGGTGCTGCTGAGGGAGGGGACAGAACCCCCGGGGTGCTGCTGAGGGAGGGGACAGAACCCCCCTGGGGGAGGGGACAGAACCCCTGGGCTGCTGAGGGAGGGGACAGAACTCCTGGGTGCTGCTGAGGGAGGGGACAGAACTCCTGGGTGCTGCTGAGGGAGGGGACAGAAGTCCTGGGTGCTGCTGCAGAGGGAGGAGGGGACAGAACCCCCTGGTGCTGCTGAGGGAGGGCACAGAACCCCCTGGGTGCTGCTGAGGGAGGGAACAGAACTCCTGGGGTGCTGCTGAACCCCTGGGAGGGAGGGGACAGAATCCCCTGGGTGCTGCTGAGGGAGGGGGGACAGAACCCCGGGGTGCTGCTGAGGGAGGGGACAGAACCCCTGTATGTCTTTGTTCAGTCGTGGATCTGTGCAGCACACTCTTTGCTGCCTGACGTAAAGGGGAACACTTCAAAAGTTGAGGTGATGGAAATTTTTGCATGGGGAACACTTCAAAAGTTAAGGTGATGGAAATTTTTTTGCATTAGGGAAAACTTCAATAGCTGAAGTGATGGATTTTTTTTTTTTTTTTTTTTTTGCATTGGGGAAAACTTCAAAAGCTGAAGTGATTGAATTTTTTTGCATCATCATGTACTTCTGATGTTGTTTTCCACCTTTTTATTTTTTCATTGCACTCTGGGTATGGGTTGGTATGTGCATGATGACTAACATGTGTTGGGAGCATTATCGGGGTTCAGTGTATGTGAAAGTTTCTTTCATCCCCACTTTTTGTAATTGATGGTTTTGCATTTCTGTCTTAATTTCCTTTTTAATTGATGGTGTTGCATATCTGCCTTAATTTCTTTTTTAATTGATGGTGTTGCATATCTGCTTTAATTTCTTTTTTAATTGATGGTGTGTTGCATATCTGCCTTAATTTCTTTTTCAATTTTTAATTCTTTTTTTAATTGATGGTTTTTGCATTTCTGCCTTAATTTCTTTTTTAATTGATGGTGTGTTGCATATCTGTCTTAATTTCGCGCTTGTTTCCTGTTCATTGTTCCCCTTATATGTTTTAATACAAATGTTCTGTTCATAGCTTTGTGCACTTTTTTTTTGCTCTTTTTTGGTGCAGGTTTTACTTACAAGAATTTACATTGATTTATATTTCACATTAGTGCTTTTCCGTAGTGCACATGCTGGGCAGATGTATGGGAATTACACAATGAAACACACTTTTTCTGTTCTTTGTTGTTTTTTTTGTTGTTTGTATTTTTTGTGTGTTAGAAGTATAAGTTACAGATAAAGATGTAGTTGACTTTTGAACAGAAAGCAAAGACCAAAAAAAAAAAAATAAATAAATTGAACAAATTTTAAACTTCAAAACAGTCTGCTGTGAATAAGATGAGAGATATACAAGTCAGGTTTTTGTCTATATTGTTATTGTCATGATTGTAATTATTATTATCATTATAGATGCCTTTTAAACATCTGATAAAGATCGGTGTGTGTATTTGGGGGCAGCAATGTTAGAGTAACTGTAGTAGAAATTTTAACATATCTTCATTAAAAGTTCAAATGAGCAGGGGTGCAAGATTTAGTACGTGTTCACAAATTTGGTATTTTATGGTTAGTCACATGAATTCTAATTTCAGTTTTGTAAGAATAGAAATATTACCAAAGATTGATAACATTAAAGATTGGACCATTTCACAGGAAAGCTAATCGTTTTTGAAGGATAAGGTGGTGGTGTGAGGATGAATTATTGTTGAATTATGAATTGTCATTCACTCATGAATTATGAATTGTCATTCACTCATGAATTATGAATTGTCATTCACTCATGAATTATGCATTGTCATTCACTCATGAATTATGAATTGTCATTCACTCATGAATATGAATTGTCATTCATTAATGAATTATGCATTGCCATTCACTCATGAATTATGCATTGTCATTCACTCATGAATTATGCATTGTCATTCATTAATGAATTATGCATTGTCATTCACTCATGAATTATGCATTGCCATTCACTCATGAATTATGCATTGTCATTCACTCATGAATTATGCATTGCCATTCACTCATGAATTATGCATTGCCATTCACTCATGAATTATGCATTGTCATTCACTCATGAATTATGAATTGTCATTCACTCATGAATTATGAATTGTCATTCACTCATGAATTATGAATTGTCATTCATTAATGAATTATGCATTGCCATTCACTCATGAATTATGCATTGCCATTCACTCATGAATTATGCATTGTCATTCACTCATGTCCTTAAAGAAAAGAAAAGGATGAGCCAAGACCTTCAGTTTGTTAAAGTGCTGACACAAGTTTCTGATTGTTTACCCATGAATCATGCCATAGTACTGTTTTGTGTTTGCATCACAATTTCTTCCAAACGTGTTTAACATCCGAATTTAGTTTCATTTAGCAGATTGAATATCTGTTTGAAGATGGTTTAGATTGTTTTTCTTACAAATAGAACAAAAGAAAAGGGGTGGGGGGGGGGGGGGGGGGGGGGGGGGGGGGTAAGAAAAGAGGAAGAAAAAAGTAACTGAACCTAAATGAAAAACAATACTTAGCATACTTGTGTGTATAATCTTGTATGGTTTTATTCCTGGTAAATGATCTGCTATTTTGATGTTTGATCTGGCTGTTCCAAAAGCAAGCACAGTCTTTTTCCTTGTGGTACATTTGCGTTTGATATTTTGATTGTAGCCTAGGTATCAGCCCTGAATTTTACAGGAATTTCCATATTTTGATAAGTGTATTTGAGATCTCAGTTTGGTGGAAAAAAAAAAAGAAACAGAATTTTTTTTTTTTAACATTTATTTATTTTTCTTTTTTTTAATGCTGATCGATGAGAATGAGGATGATTAAGATGATGCTACAGATTTCCATTTCGGTCTGAGACTACATGACAGGGCTGTACTATACGCTTCCTTTCATAATATATCCCGGCATCAACCAGGCCCGAGAGATACAGGCACCTGCAGTGTTGGTCAGGAAATTTGAGCAACACTCTCAGAAATGCATCCATTAAGTGGATGAAAACTTGACTGTGTGGTCCCAGTCTTCCCAACTGAGAGTCCGCAGCAAACTCAACTCTGGGTAGGAGCCGGTCGGGTCAGAAAAACCCACATGACTCTGATGGGATTCGAACCCACGACCTCCCCAGCCGGGAGTCCACGACGCTAACCACTTCGCCACGGCGGCTGGTAGAAACAGAATTATTAATCAGGTTTATATATGAGCTAGGAAGGGAAAGGGGTAGGGCCATTTTTGGAAATAGCCAGTAAAAAAATGTTGCAGAAGAAACATTTAAGCCAGAATAATGTTCTGCAAGAGTCAGGTATTACATTCAGATAACAGAAGGTGTGAAAAGCAGAAATGGTTCAGTTCAAAGCCAGACTGCCCCTTTCTTTCCATGGCTCCTGAATGTGGAATTAACAGGATGGCAGCAATGTCCTGGATATTACAGTTAATCATGACGTTACCTTCATTGCAGTTAATCATGGTGTTATCTTCATGACAGTTAGTCATGGCGTTATCTTCATTACAGTTAATCATGGCGTTATCTTCATTACAGTTAATCATGGCATTATCTTCATTACAGTTAGTAATGGCGTTATCTTCTTCCCCTTTGAATGTCCTGGATATTACAGTTAATCATGGTGTTATCTTCTTTACAGTTAGTCATGGCATTATCTTCATTACAGTTCATCATGGCATTATCTTCATTACAGTTAGTAATGGCGTTATCTTCATTACAGGTAGTCATGGTGTTATCTTCATTACAGTTAGTCATGGGTGTTATCTTCATTACAGTTCATCATGGCATTATCTTCATTACAGTTAGACATGGTGTTTCTCTTCATTACAGTTAGTCATGGTGTTATCTTCATTACAGTTAGTCATGGTGTTATCTTCATTACAGTTCATCATGGCATTATCTTCATTACAGTTAGACATGGTGTTATCTTCATTACAGTTAGACATGGTGTTATCTTCATTACAGTTAGTCATGGTGTTATCTTCATTACAGGTAGTCATGGTGTTATCTTCATTACAGTTAGACATGGCGTTATCTTCATTACAGTTAGTCATGGCATTATCTTCATTACAGTTAATCATGGCGTTATCTTCATTACAGTTAGTCATGGCGTTATCTTCATTACAGTTAGTCATGGCATTATCTTCATTACAGTTAGTCATGGCGTTATCTCCTGCCCCTTTGAATGTCCTGGATATTACAGTTAATCATGGCGTTATCTTCATTACAGTTAATCATGGCGTTATCTTCATTACAGTTAATCATGGCATTATCTCATTACAGTTAGTCATGGTGTTATCTTCATTACAGTTAGTCGTGGTGTTATCTTCATTACAGTTCATCATGGCATTATCTTCATTACAGTTAGTCATGGCGTTATCTTCATTACAGTTAGACATGGTGTTATCTTCATTACAGTTAGTCATGGCATTATCTTCATTACAGTTAATCATGGCGTTATCTACATTACAGTTAATCATGGTGTTATTATCTGCCCCTTTGAAAATCCTGGATATTACAGTTAATCATGGCTTTATCTTCATTACAGTTAATCATGGCGTTATCATCTGCCCCTTTGAATGTCCTTGATATTACAGTTAATCATGGTGTTACCTTCATTACAGTTAATCATGGCGTTATCTACATTACAGTTAATCATGGCGTTATCTACATTACAGTTAATCATGGTGTTATCTTCATTACAGTTAATCATGGCGTTATCTATATTACAGTTAATCATGGCGTTATCTTCATTACAGTTAATCATGGCGTTATCTTCACAGATACTGTGAATCATGACAAGGACAAAGTTTATAATGTCTGTGTGTGCTTTTTTTTTTTTTAAATTTCAGCACGGCACAAACAGCTGTTATGCCGGGAACAGCATTCAGTAAGTAATGTTGCTATTAATACCACATGAACCAGACGGCATTCAATAAGTAATGTTGCAATCAGTACCACATGAACCACACCAACAGCATTCACTAAGTAATGTTGCTATCAATACCACATGAACCAGACAAACAGCATTCACTAAGTAATGTTGCTATTAATACCACATGAACCACACAAACAGCATTCACTAAGTAATGTTGCTATTAATACCACATGAACCACACAAACAGCATTCAGTAAGTAATGTTGCTATCAATACCACATGAACCAGACAGCATTCACTAAGTAATGTTGCTATCAATACCACATGAACCACACAAACAGCATTCACTAAGTAATGTTGCTATCAATACCACAAGAACCACACAAACAGCAATCAGTAAGTAATGTTGCTATCAATTCAACATGAACCAGACAGCATTCACTAAGTAATGTTGCTATCAATACCACATGAACCACACCAACAGCATTCACTAAGTAATATTGCTATCAATACCACACATGAACCACACAAACAGCATTCACTAAGTAATGTTGCTCTCAATACCACATGAACCACACAAATAGCATTCACTAAGTAATGTTGCTCTCAATACCACATGAACCACACAAACAGCATTCACTAAGTAATGTTGCTATCAATACCACATGAACCACACAAACAGCATTCACTAAGTAATGTTGCTATCAATACCACATGAACCAGACAACATTCAGTAAGTAACGTTACTATTAATACCACAAGAACCAGACAACATTCAGTAAGTAACGTTACTATTAATACCACAAGAACCAGACAACATTCAGTAAGTAACGTTACTATTAATACCACAAGAACCAGACAACATTCAGTAATTAATTTTGCTATCAATACCACATGAACCAGACAACATTCAGTAAGTAACGTTACTATTAATACCAAAAGACCAGTCAACAGTCAACATTCAGTAATTAATTTTGCTATTAATACCACATGAACCAGACAAACAGCATTCAGTAAGTAACGTTACTATTAATACCACAAGAACCAGACAACATTCAGTAATTAATTTTGCTATCAATACCACATGAACCAGACAAACAGCATTCAGTAAGTAATGTTGCTATCAATACCACATGAACCAGACAGTATTCAGTAAATAATGTTGCTATCAATACCACATGAACCAGACAGTATTCAGTAAATAATGTTGCTATCAATACCACATGAACCAGACAGTATTCAGTAAATAATGTTGCTATCAATACCATATGAACCAAAGAAATATTTTATGTCAGTCACCTACGGTAGATCATCATTTCCACTGTATAATCTTTTACTTTTTTCCCTGTTCTTGTGAAATGTGATCTGTGTGTATTCCATACCCATGTTAATTCTGGTCCACACCGTTCTCATCAGCTGGCACAGGGAGTGGACAGGTCTGTCCTTGACCAGCTCTAAGAGGGTCTCGGAGAACCTTCAACTGCTGGAGAACTGTTGGGTAGAAATGATTAGTGGCCGCTGTTTGGGGCTATGGGCGTAGAGGAGATAATCGTTATTACCATAGGAACAGGGTTGCCCCATCCCTTGCATTTACATATGGTAATTTTGTGACAGTGCACAGAGGCATGCAGGGCCTTTTACAGGATGTGTCATTGTAGTTAAGTTATATTAGTGAGTGTGTGTGTGTGTGTTTTTTTTTTGGGGGGGGGGAGGTATTATACACATGTCTGAGTGCCTTTTTTTCTGTGAAGCAAAAATGATGTAGGACTGAAAACTCTGCAAAGCAGTAGGATTTCAAAGATGGTGGAGAGAAAGAGGGAGAGAGAGAGAGGGGGGGAGAGAGGGGGGGGGGGGGGGGAGAGAGAGAGAGAGAGAGAGAGAGAGAGAGAGAGATGATGATGGATGGATGGACGAACAGACACAGAGGTGAAGAAAGGGGAGAGAGAGAGGTAGGAGGGAGGAAGCAATATCATCTGGCACAGGAACATCATATGTCAGTAGTTAATGTTTTTGCATTTTTTTTTCATTTTTGTAGAAAAGGCATTCAACCTCTTCCGCACAAAGGAGATGCTGATATTAAGCGTACCTTTTGCTTACACAGGTGAGGAAGCCCCTTTGTTTTGTTGTGTTTTGTGATAGATTGGTTTAGTTGCTAGGTTGTCAGGTGGCTGGTTAACTGATTAGTTGAAATTGTGTAATGCATTATCACAGGGATGAGGAGACGAGATAGAAGCTGAGAGACTTTTTGATGTTTAGCGATTAGACCAGATGATGATGATGATGTGGAAAGTGCCATTGATTTTGTTGAACTGATATGTATAAACACACAAACAGAATACGCGCGCACACACACACACACACACACACACACACACACACACACACACACTTGTATAAACACACACATGTTGCAAACATAACCATCAGTAAATTTTACAGAGTACACACACACACACACACACACACACACACACACACACACACACACACACACACACACACTCACACATTCACATACACACACACACTTGTATAAACACACATATGTAGCAAACATATCTATCAGTAAATTTTACAGAGTACACACACACACACACACACACACACACACACACACACACACACTTGTATAAACACACACATGTAGCAAACATAATCATCAGTGAATTTTACAGAGTACACACACACACACACACACACACACACACACACACACACACACACACGCACACACTTGTATAAACACACACATGTAGCAAACATAATCATCAGTAAATTTTAAAGAGTACACACACACACACACACACAGACACACTATATATATATATATATATATATATATATATATATATATATATGCGCATGAATGTTCACAAGTACATGTGCACATGACTATGCACAGGTACACGTAGACGCATGTATGTGCACATCAAACAGTTCGTGCAGTAATTCTTTGTCTCTCTCCCTCACTTTGTGTTAAAGGTCTTCACTCAAGTTTCTCTCTCTTAAGGAACTGTACTTTAAAATTATGTTTGTAATTTTGCTTATTTCAGGACTGGAACTGACGTTCTTCAGCAGTGTCTATGGCACGTGCATTGCACAGAATGTGCATTTTTGGGGACAGCAGGAAAGGCCTGCTGGGTATCTCTGGCATGCTGATTGGTGCTGGTGAAATTATAGGTCAGTATCAATGTTGACCTGTGCCGGTGAAATTATAGGTCAGTATCAGTGTTGATCTGTGCCAGTGAAATTATAGGTCCGTGTCAATATTGATCTGTGCCGGTGAAATTATAGGCAGTATCAAGTGCTAGCATTGTGCAGTTATTGACTTCTTTATTGTCTGTAGTGAAATTATAGGTCAGTATCAAGTGCCACTTTATTGTCTGTAGTGAAATTATAGGTCAGTATCAAGTGACAGCATTGTGCAGTTATTGACTTTTTTATTGTCTGTAGTGAAATTATAGGTCAGGAGCATGTGACAGCATTGTGCAGTTATTGACTTCTTTATTGTCTGTAGTGAAATTATAGGTCAGGAGCACGTGACAGCATTGTGCAGTTTATTGACTTCTTTATTGTCTGTGTAGTTAAATTATAGGTCAGTATCAAGTGCCAGCATTGTGCAGTTATTGACTTCTTTATTGTCTGTAGTGAAATTATAGGTCAGTATCAAGTGCCAGCATTGTGCAGTTATTGGCTTCTTTATTGTCTGTAGTGAAATTATAGGTCAGTATCAAGTGCCAGCATTGTGCAGTTATTGGCTTCTTTATTGTCTGTAGTGAAATTATAGGTCAGTATCAAGTGCCAGCATTGTGCAGTTATTGGCTTCTTTATTGTCTGTAGTGAAATTATAGGTCAGTATCAAGTGCCACTTTATTGTCTGTAGTGAAATTATAGATCAGTATCAAGTGTCAGCATTGTGCAGTTATTGACTTCTTTATTGTCTGTAGTGAAATTATAGGCAGTATCAAGTGTCAGCATTGTGCAGTTATTGACTTCTTTATTGTCTGTAGTGAAATTATAGGTCAGTATCAAGTGCCACTTTATTGTCTGTAGTGAAATTGTAGGTCAGTATCAAGTGCCACTTTATTGTCTGTAGTGAAATTGTAGGTCAGCAGGCCATGACTCTGACAGCTGTTGTAGATTTCTGTATTTTCTGTGCTGAAATTAATGATTGATATTGAACAACAGTAACACTTGTAGATTTATTTGTATTCTTGGTAATATAATATTGACAACCGATGTAGATTTCTTTATTTTCTGTTGTTTGAATTATTGTTCTAATGTGATATACATTGACAACCGATGTAGATTTCTTTATTTTCTTATGTTGAATTGTTGGTCTAATGATTGTAATATAACATTGACAACTGATGTCGATTTCTTTCTTTTCTTTTTTTTTTTTTTGTAAGAATAAAAAGAGAGAGAGAGAGGAATATATCATTTTGACTGTGTCCAGCATATCTCCAGATTTGCTGCATGATGCTTATTGAGTAATGAGTGTAAGAAACAAACGCTGGCAGTTCTCTCATCAATGTTGTTGCCACGTGAAACACACTCACTCTCTACATGCTAACTATATACACTAAAGAGCTCATAAGATTTGCAGGGACATTTTATATGAAGGTCGTGAGAGACATTCTGAAAATATCCTGGTACTGGCGTGTTAAACAAAGGATATGGCTTCTTCAACTGAGGGTTGTGTGTAGACATTTCTGTCTTCCATGGCATGTCTAGTGAAATGGCAGAGTGCAGTTCCACTGGTTATTGGAAGAAGAGATCAGCCAGTCTCATGGCAGTGTTAGAGTACAGGGATTTTTCCCTGGTGTGAATGGTCAGGTTAGAGGTCATTCTTGGGGTGAATGGTTAGGTCAGAGGTCATTAATGCTGCTTGAAGCCTGGAGGATGAAGTGTTAATGATAATGCAGCTGAAAACGAGGCAGATTGTGTTGTTAAGTGCAACACGACTCATGGCCCAGAGTCCACAGTGAAGAAGCTTCAGCAGTTCATGGCTGTTCAGATGAAGTGGCTGTAGATCCGTGTTTGCAGTGTAGATCCGTGTTTGCTGAAAAGCACAGATGAGGTGGCCAGTGTAGATCCGTGTTTGCTGAAAAGCACAGATGAGGTGGCCAGTGTAGATCCGTGTTTGCTGAAAAGCACAGATGAGGTGGCCAGTGTAGATCCGTGTTTGCTGAAAAAAGCACAGATGAGGTTTGCTGCCAGTGTAGATCCGTGTTTGCTGAAAAGCACAGATGAGGTGGCCAGTGTAGATCTGTGTTTGCTGAAAAGCAAAACTAAGTCTGAACAGTTGTTTTGGTTATCAAACACAGTCAATGAGAAAAGGAAAGTTTACTCTCATCTTTTTCGTTACTGTAAGTTCCCTTACGTTTATGGAAATATGAGTCATTTAAATCTTTATGATTATCGTTGATATCATTATTAGGAAGCAAAACTTATATTTTTCATGTTTCTATGAATCTGTTGCAAAAGTGCAGAAAAAAAGTAGAATATAAAGAAAAAAAAAAGATAGTGCAGAGGTAATGTATGAATGAATCAAACATGTTCATTGTCCTCATAACAACAAGCAAACTTGTCTTGCAGCTGGCAACATTAACATGTAATCAACTAGTAACTGTCGGTCAAACAAGTATCAACAACACAGTGCTGATTCAAGTCTCTCTCTCTCTGTGTCACACTCTTTCTCCCCCTCCTCCTCTTCCCCCCTCTCCCACACCTCCGCACCACGTATGTCTGTGCTGCAACTGTAGTGCTAGCAGTGGACATGAAGGAGCCTCGGGGAACGGGTCAGTTGTGTGGGGATGCAGGTATGACGCTGTCGTGGTCAGCTGGCCTTTTGGTGTCCTGCAGGGGCGGGGCCTTCAGGGAATGGGTCAGTTGTGTGGGGATGCAGGTATGACGCTGTCGTGGTCAGCTGGCCTTTTGGTGTCCTGCAGGGGGCGGGGCCTTCAGGGAATGGGTCAGTTGTGTGGGGATGCAGGTATGACGCTGTCGTGGTCAGCTGGCCTTTTGGTGTCCTGCAGGGGGCGGGGCCTTCGGGCTGTTTGGCAAGAAGACCAACAAGTATGGGCGTGACCCCATCATCTTGCTGGGCTACCTGGTGCACATGGCAGCCTTCTACCTGGCCTTTGTCAACCTGCCCATGGGACTCCCCATCAATGAGTCCTCCCAACCCACCTACTTCACCTCCAGGTTTGTACTCCACCTCTCCCAGTCTCTCTCTGTCTCTCTCTCTCTCCCCTGTCTGTCTCTCTCTGTGTCTCTTTCTCAGTGCCTGTCTTCCTCTTTTTCTTATCTCTCTCCCACTCAGTCTCTTTCTGTCTGTCACTCCTGTCTCCCACTTCATCCTCCTCTCACTGTTTCATTTCCTTGTCTGCATGTCTTGTGTCATCACATTGCTCTCTGGGCAACACTGTGCAAAAACCGTATTGCGCATTGCAAACATGGCGTGGCAGATTGCAGAAGAATGCAGTGCAATATGATGCATTGAAATACAGCACAAAATAGTACAGTACAAAACAACATAATACAGCACAATAAATTACAATATCAAAGCACAGTGAATTCATTATGCACAGAAAGACCCCCCATCACATCACACACAAATACATGTGTTACAATAAAACACTGCCATGCTGTAAGAGACCCTGTAGTTCAGTGTACACTTCAAGATGGTATACTGCAGTACAGTATACATTGCAGTACATGATATAATACACTACAAAGCAATGCAAGACAATGGCATGCAGGGTGTGCAGTGGTGATGAATTGGTTCCTGTGTTTCAGTGGTGATGAATTGGTTCCTGTGTTTCAGTGGTGATGAATTGGTTCCTGTGTTTCAGTGGTGATGAATTGGTTCCTGTGTTTCAGTGGTGATGAATTGTTTCCTGTTTCAGCGACGATGAATTGTTTCCTGTGTTTCAGTGGTGATGATTGGTTCCTGTGTTTCAGTGGTGATGAATTGGTTCCTGTGTTTCAGTGGTGATGAATTGGTTCCTGTGTTTCAGTGGTGATGATTGGTTCCTGTGTTTCAATGGTGATGAATTGGTTCCTGTGTTTCAGTGGTGATGAATTGGTTCCTGTGTTTTAGTGAGATACTGGGCAGTGGTGATGAATTGGTTCCTGTGTTTCAGTGGTGATGAATTGTTTCCTGTGTTTCAATGGTGATGAATTGTTTCCTGTGTTTCAGTGGTGATGAATTGTTTCCTGTGTTTTGGAGAGATGCTCTGCAGTGGTGATGAATTGTTTTCTGTGTTTCAGTGGTGATGAATTGTTTCCTGTGTTTCAGTGGTGATGAATTGTTTCCTGTGTTTCAGTGGTGATGAATTGTTTCCTGTGTTTCAGTGAGATTCTGGCCCTGCTGTGCAGTTTTCTGCTGGGCTTTGGTGATGCCAGCTTTAACACCCAGGTACATGTCCAGCTGTTTCACCAATGATCCAGATTTTGTGGTTACGTCTTTGTGTGTTTTTGCATCAGAATACAATTTTCATACTTATGCCTTAATCCCGGCTGTATTACCTCATATTTACCAGTTTTGATTTAAAGATTTCAGTACAATGTTCATTGGGAAAACAGGAAGAAAAGATCAACATGTTTCTTATCTACATGTCTGATGTGGAATGGAAATGCCGGTATACATCTGCCGTCAATTTTTTTTTTTTTTTTTTTAACTTATCTGACCAATAGATGCCTTATTCCTACTGGTGTGAACAGATCCTTCTCAGTTAGATCACCCCCAACCTGGCCACCCCTCAGAGAGAGAGAGAGAGAGAGAGGGAGAGAAAGAGAGAGGGGGAGAGAAAGAGAGAAGGTAGCTACATTCTATATCAACAAACCTGAATAACACCTTAATTATTGTCGCTGATCTCATTTAACCAGATAGTGCAACATATACTGATCATCTTAGGAGGCAGACACATCCTTCAACTTAGCGTTTCCTTCCCACCCAAAAAAAGAGGGGGGGGGGGTTGGGGGGGGGGGGGGGGAGAAAGAGGGAGACATAGAGACAGAGAGAGAGAGAGACAGGGGCAGAGAGACAGAGAGACAGAGAGAGGCAGGCAGGGAGAGAGACAGAGAGAGAGAGAGAAAGGAGAGAGAGAGCGATAGGGGGAGAGGGAGAGAAAGACAGGGAGAGAGAGAGAGAGGGGGAGGTAAATTCAGTCTCAGCAGACCCAGAGTAACAGCTCAACAGTTGTGGCTGATCCCATTGAACAGACACAGCACACAGTGATCTCATTGAACAGACACAGTACACAGTGATCTCATTGAACAGACACAGCACACAGTGATCTCATTGAACAGACACAGCACACAGTGATCTCATTGAACAGAACAGCACACAGTGATCTCATTGAACAGACACAGCACACAGTGATCTCATTGAACAGACGCAGCACACAGTGATCTCATTGAACAGACGCAGCACACAGTGATCTCATTGAACAGACGCAGCACACAGTGATCTCATTGAACAGACGCAGCACACAGTGATCTCATTGAACAGACGCAGCACACAGTGATCTCATTGAACAGACGCAGCACACAGTGATCTCATTGAACAGACGCAGCGCATAGTGATCTCATTGAACAGACGCAGCACACAGTGATCTCATTGAACAGACGCAGCACACAGTGATCTCACTGAACAGACAGGACATAGTGATCTCACTGAACAGACAGGACATAGTGATCTCACTGAACAGACAGCACTTAGTGATCTCACTGAACAGACAGCACATAGTGATCTCACTGAACAGACACAGCACATAATGATCTCACTGAACAGACACAGCACATAATGATCTCACTGAACAGACACAGCACACAGTGATCTCACTGAACAGACAGCACATAGTGATCTCACTGAACAGACACAGCACATAGTGATCTCACTGAACAGACACAGCACATAGTGATCTCACTGAACAGACACAGCAGCATAGTGATCTCACTGAACAGACAGCACATAGTGATGCAGCACATAGTGATCTCACTGAACAGACACAGCACATAGTGATCTCACTGAACAGACACAGCACATAGTGATCTCAGAACAGACGCAGCACATAGTGATCCTACAGTTGTGGCTGATCTCACTGAACAGACACAACACTCACTGAACAGACGGAGTACACAGTGATCCCGTCAGGGAGCAGACACATCCTTCAGCTGAGCCTGTTTTCCTCCATACCAGGGGGACTGAGACTGATTCTGAAGGGATTTGCGTGTGTGTGGGGTCATTGATAGTGCTTGACGTTTGGACAGTTATTGATAGTGCTTGACGTTTGGACAGTTATTGATAGTGCTTGACGTTTGGACAGTTATTGATAGTGCTTGACGTTTGCACAGTTATTGATAGTGCTTGAAGTTTAAGACAAGTATTGATAATGCTTGACGTTAGGACAGTTATTGATAGTGCTTGCAGGTTAGACAGTTATTGGTAGTGCTCGGAGGTTAGTTATTGGTAGTGCTTGAAGTTTAGACAGTTATTGATAGTGCTTGAAGGTGAGACAATCATTGATAGTGCTCGAAGGTTAGACAGTTATTGATAGTGCTCGAAGTTTAGACAGGTTATTGATAGTGCTCGAAGGTTAGACAGTTGTTGATAGTGCTCAAAGTTTAGACAGTTATTGATAGTGCTTGAAGGTTAGACAATCATTGATAGTGTTTGGAGCTTGGACAGTTATTGATAGTGCTCGAAGTTTAGACAGTTATTGATAGTGCTTTAAGGTTAGACTGCAGTTGGTTTGTTGACAGATATTTTCCCTCATTGGCTTCATGTTTTCTGAAGACAGTTCCTCTGCATTTGCTCTCTTCAGTTTGTGCAGGTCAGTATGTCTCTTCAGTACCTCCATGTCTGTTTTTTCCCTTGGAGTTCATAGTGAGTGAGTGACCGTGTGTGTGTGTGTGTGTGTGTGTGTGTGTGTGTGTGTGTGTGTGAGTGTGCATGCGGGTGTGTGCTTGTATGTGAGTGTGTGTGTAAGGGGAGAGGAAGTGGGGGGTGGGAGGTAAGGAGTGAATGTAATTCACTTTTATTTAAATTCTTCATCCCCCCCCCCCCCCCCCCCCCCCCCCCCCCCCCCCCCCCCTCACTTTTTTAATCTAACTTTTTATGAAGCTGTTGGTAATTTACTGCTTGGTAATTATACGTTTGAATGATAAATTTGCTCATGTTTCTTGTTGTAAAATGTTTCCTGGTATGTAGAGAAAAATACATCTTTAAATTTGCTCTTAGGTTGTGTGGATAAACGCTCTTCAGTTAAATAGACTTAATCATTAAAATGATGTTGCTAACTTTTCCATAGCCTTTTAGGTTAAATGATATTAATTTTACCTTTAAGGAGAGGAAAAGGTCATTTTTATTTTTGATCAAACAAGAATAATGCCATCTTTTGTAGTTGATAGGATTAACTTTGCAGGCAAGGTTGGAATTTATATTGACTTGACGTCATAAATGGCTGATAATGATTTTCAAGTGCAACTTAAGATTTTCTTAAATTTACAGTCGGTGGCAGCAGCAGCCGCATTCTACTACAGCAACGTGTTACTGCTGAAATGGCAGCTGCTGATTCTGGTTGCCATGGGGACAGGCAGCGTCCTGTGCTTCAGCGCGGTGGAGTGGGAAGCAACCCGCCATTCTCGCATGGGGTACCAAGCTATCGGCAAGGACTAGCTCTGCTGGGCTGGGGCGGCTTGCTAGCTGGCTGTAGGGCTGTGCTGTGCTAGTGGAGAGTTTGAATGGTGGACATGCAGTCCAAGGTTGCAAAGTATACAGGCAGGATTGTGTAGCTGTGAGTTGCAGTATTCATGTTTGTGTGTAAGTGCTTGATGTATTGGTGTGCAAACATGCAGATATTCAAAGGATGTATAAACATGTAAGTGAACACACGCGACAGGGACACGTGTCCATGCATGTGCATGCACACACACATGCACACACACACACACACACACACACACACACACACACACACACACACACACACACACACAAGGATGCCTGATCTTAAATAATCATATTTATTATTCCAATTTTACTAAACTGAATATGTCTAAATAGAGCATGTTGCTTGCTATTAATGATGATGCTTTTTTTTTTGTAATTTTAGGTTCCATGCTTTAAAGAGAGTGGATGTGTACTGTAGCTGCATACGCACACGTGTTTTGTGTGTGTGTGTGTGTGTGTGTGTGTGTGTGTGTGTGTGTGTGTGTGTGTGTGTGTGTGTGTGTGTGTGATATGTGTGTGTGTGTGTGTGTGTGTGTGTTTCCTGGTATATGGTTGCTGTGCTGTCGAAAATGAAATTTTCCTCTTTTGGACAAATAAAATTGTCATCCTGTCACACACACACACACACACACACACACACACACACACACACACACACACACTCTCGATTGCTCCTAATCACCTCCCACAGATGTACCTCAGTGTGTATTGGGATGAATGGCATTTGGTGCACACACTTGCTCATCCACCCACGCACACAAAGAGACCCAAAATGAACATGTCATTGGATCCAAAATGAACAAATGAACAGATTGAGTGATGGAAGCAGTAAGTGATAAATGTACAAGGTGTACAGAGATGTGGTTCTTTCAGCCACCAGGTTTTGTGCTGTGACTGAACTGAATGTTCATTGCTGAACATCTTCTGTTAGCAGGTGTTCCAGGTGTATTCTGAAAATGTAGACATGCCTGCAGCATTGGTCATGACGCGGTGTGTGTCTGGGACTGGCAGATGGTAAAGAGTAAAGTCATAGTTTGAAAATATGAACACGCCTACAGCAATGGTCATGACTAATTCTGTGTCTGGGACTGGCAAATAGCAAAGAGTAAAGTCGTAGTCTGAAAATATAAACATGCCTACAGCAATGGTCATGACTCGATGTATGTCTGGAGCTGGCAAATAGCAAACAGTAGTTTGTTGACATGACTGGAAATTTTGCCAGTGTGTGCCCATGGAATTGTAATGTTGTTCTGGTCATTGTCATTCATCTTCAGAGGTCTTAAAGAGGATTTCCTTTGATGTTTATCCTATAAAGGTTTTGCATGTGTGGGATTTGACTTAAATAATGAGTGGGAGGTTTTCTTTTTCTTTTTCCTCTCCTCTTCTTTTTTCCGTTTGGTAACTTTTAGTTCTGGGCTGCATCTGTGTATGACCGTCATCTGGATTATAGGCATGTCAGCACGTCTGTCATCTTTCTAAAAACGAAAGTTTGAAAGACTGAGAATTATAAGGAGACAGAAACCATTCTTAAAGATCTTTTGTAGGAAAGTATTTTAAACATACACCTCAGTGTAAAGAGAAAAAAAATCCGCACTACCTTATACTTTATGTTAGAGTGAATTTGTGCAGACCTGCTATTTCTTCTTCATCTACACCTTCTCTTTTCTCTCGTACCACTCTGTTTTCTCTACTGTGTGTCCACCATTTACTCATTTTAAATATCCTTTTTTTGTTTCATTTGTTCACTCCCATTATCTTTTTGTTTTCTTTTTTTGCGTAGTTAGGAGCCTGCTAGGGCTTTTCATTCTTAGACTGTATGGCCGTTTCCTGTGACTGTATGGCCGTTTCCTGTGACTGTATGGCCGTTTCCTGTCAACATGCCTCTGCCTGTGACTCTCCACAAACCTGCTTTTGCTGATTTCTGCTTGCTTGTGCCCATTTTTGGGGTAGTCTCAAGCTTTGCCCTACAGCCATATATTTTACTTGAACAAAGAATTCTGTATTTGAAAGCTTGTTTCATGTACTTCGCAGAGTTTAGATTTTATGCCGTTGTCTTAGATTGGCTGTGTTCAATACATTCTCTAAGAAGGGGATGTTTCCACCTGTTTCCGTCTGTTTTTCTGTCAGGCAGATGGTTCAAAAACTGCTAAAGTGATTTAAACAGAAAGGTTGCAGAAAGATGAATTATGGCCCAGGGTTGAATCCATGGCATTTTGGTTGGGTCAGCGGTACAGATCCAGATTAAGAAATAGCTCCAGGATCCACTCAAGATTTTTTTTTAAAATCAGTTTTTGACAGAACATGAACAGTGTAGTTTGCTTTGAAACTGACATCTTTCTGTGATGCAATAAATGTTTGTTTAATATTGAAAGTTTCTAATGATACAAACATTGAAATGGCATGGCTTCTGTTACAAAAAAGGACATGGGAAGTAACTCTTCAGTCTATTCCTACTCTGACTTTTTCTGATAGAAAAATTATTTTGCATGAGGCCTGTGCTCATCCAAGCACCCTTCTAGTTGTGTTGTGTCAAACCTCAGTGACTGGTGATTGTTAAATGAAAGTGTGACACATGGTGTTCAGAGATCCAGAGAGATCTCCTTTCTGAGAATCCTCCACTGCCATTTAGGATGACTTCTTTGATTTTTCCTCTCTGTCACTGTGAAGTATGAAGAATGGAAATGCCAAGCGAGCATACAAGCTTGTTTATTTCCTGATCAGCCATGACAACGTGGGGTTTTGACAGTCGCAGACAAGAGGGTTCCATACTGACTTTGATGCCTGTGCTGGCACATGCAGGGTCAGTCCTGCAGACTTAGCGTCCTGCATGCTTAGCGTCTTGGATCACCATGTGATTCTGATCTCCTGACTACCTGGCATTGGCTGTCTCTGGATCAGCATGTGATTCTGACCTCAAGACTGATGAAAACTACCTGGCTTCACTCTGCATGTCATTGTGCATGTGATTCTGACCTGATGAAAAACTACCTGGCTTCATTGTGCATGTCATTCTGACCTCTAGACTGATGAAAACTACCTGGCTTCACTCTGCATGTGATTCTGATCTACAGACTGATGAAAACTACTGGCTTCACTCTGCATGTGATTCTGATCTCTAGACTGATGAAAACTACCTGGCTTCACTCTGCATGTGATTCTGACCTCTAGACTGATGAAGACTACCTGGCTTCATCTGCATGTGATTCTGATCTACAGACTGATGAAACTACCTGGCTTCATTCTTTGAGTACAACTGATGAACCTGGCTTCATTCTTTGAACTGATGAACAGTTGAACTGTTTTCAGATTAGCTCATGTGTCTGCAGTTTTATAGTTTCAACTGCTCTGCATGTTTTATCAAACATGCCTTATATCTGTGTAATCAAATTATGATTGAATTGGCGTCATTGACACGATGATTTCTTATATCTGTGTGATCAAATTATGATTGGTGCCATGGACACAATGCACAGTGTTGTGAAGAAGCAGAGGGGAAGTAACCATGTAGAATCAAGGGAAAGAGGACCAGAGAGATGTGGACGTTATGTCCATGACATTCAGCCAGATCTGTGTCCATTACTGTCAGCCAGATCTGTGTCCATCACTTTCAGCCAGATCTGTGTCCATCACTTTCAGCCAGATCTGTGTCCATTACTGTCAGCCAGATCTGTGTCCATTACTGTCAGCCAGATCTGTGTCCATCACTTTCAGCCAGATCTGTGTCCATTACTGTCAGCCAGATCTGTGTCCATTACTGTCAGCCAGATCTGTGTCCATTACTGTCAGCCAGATCTGTGTCCATTACTGTTCATTCCGTCAGTCAGCTGATCATGTGTCCATACTGTCAGCCAGATCTGTGTCCATTACTGTCAGCCAGATCTGTGTCCATCACTTCAGCCAGATCTGTGAGTGTACTTGGCAGCCAGATCTGTGTCCATCACTTTCAGCCAGATCTGTGACTACTTTCAGCCAGATCTGTGTCCATCAAATGTTTTCTAGTATTTATGTTATTGGCTTGCTTTTTCTTTCAGCCAGCTAGTGTCCATTACTTTTTCCAGTTACTTGATGTACTTTCAGCAGTTTCTGTTGCACTTTCAGCCAGATCTGTGGACCATGAAGTCAGCCAGATCTGTGTATTGTTTTACTGCTGTTCAGGGAGCATATTTCATCTCTTATGGTGTATGTGTGTGGCTGTATGTACACATAACATGGTCATATTGTGTGTAAAATCTTTAAGTATGT
Organism: Conus betulinus; assembly: GCA_016801955.1. Lineage (NCBI taxonomy): Eukaryota > Metazoa > Mollusca > Gastropoda > Neogastropoda > Conidae > Conus > Conus betulinus. The sequence goes on from JADBJO010000197.1 coordinate 661,707, forward strand.
GTAAGGACAGCTTGCAATGGATTCTCTAGAGTGTTTTACTTGTCTACATTTGTTTTATTTCAAGGAATTGACTATGGCATCAGTTTTTTGATGTATCAAAGGTGCGATTGATAGAGGCTTGCTTTTTCTCTATACTAGGACTCATGTGTTTTCCTGTTACTTGAAAACACTTTAAGCAGTTTCTGTGGAACCCCCGATATTATGATTCATTGTGGACACTGCAGTAAGAGCTAAAGTAGTGTTTTTACTGCTGTTCAGGGAGCATATTTCATCTCTTATGGTGTAAAGCAGTGTGGCTGTATGTACACACATTACTGGCAGACTATTGTGTAAAATATTTTAAGTAGCACACACATCACTGGCTTGTACATTTTTACTTGAATTTCAGCAGCACACATTTCACTGGCAGACAACACAGCTAAAGCAGTATTGTCAGCAGCACACACATCACTGGCAGACTACACAGCTAAAACAGTATTGTCAGCAGCACACACATCACTGGCAGACTACACAGCTAAAGCAGTATTGTCAACAGCACACACATCACTGGCAGACTACACAGCTAAAGCAGTATTGTCAACAGCACACACATCACTGGCAGACAACGCAGCTAAAGCAGTATTGTCAGCAGCACACACATCACTGGCAGACTACGCAGCTAAAACAGTATTGTCAACAGCACACACATCACTGGCAGACTACACAGCTAAAGCAGTATTGTCAACAGCACACACATCACTGGCAGACAACGCAGCTAAAGCAGTATTGTCAACAGCACACACACATCACTGGCAGACTACGCAGCTAAAACAGTATGTCAACAGCACACACATCACTGGCAGACTACACAGCTAAAGCAGTATTGTCAACAGCACACACATCACTGGCAGACTACACAGCTAAAACAGTACTGTCAACAGCACACACACATTACTTGCAGACAACACAGCTAAAGCAGTATTGTCAACAGCACACACATTCAATACCAAATTAAAGGATAACAATATGAGTACCTATATTCTATTCATGGCCCATGAGGCCTTCCACTACATACACACACACACATACATACACATACATGCACACACACACACACAAAGACACACATGCATTCACACACACACACACACACACACACACACACACACACACACATACATATGCATACACGCACACACAGAGACACACAGACACACACACACACACACACACACACACACACACACACACACTCACACACACACACACACACACACACGCACACACACACACTGACGGACATACACTCACACACACACACACACACACACACACACACACACACACATGCTCACCCCCCACACGTCCACCCAACATACACGTGGAAAAGTTAGTCTTAAGTGTTTCTAAACTGTGTGATGAAGGTCAGAGGGATGCATGTGTACCATACTCCTGTTCACTCTATCTTCTCAGTAACAACATGGAACCTGTCATGGAGCTAGTGCTTGAGTGAGTGATGTTTTCAGGGGTGTATTTGTCCTTATCTTACAAACGGCCAGCACAAGAAATGAGTCGAGGGGGAGAACACTCCTCCTCTCCTCCCTCCCCACCAAAGATTTTTCGGAGTTGATTTTCCTTTTTCTTTTTTCGAAGAAAGTTTGGTTGTTTTTTTTTATGTCTTCACTTATGAAGTTTTGCAGAAGGTGTATCTGTAAAACATACAGAATATGTTGAAATGCTAGTAATGATTTCTTGTATGATTTTGATGTTGATTCAGATTATATGACATGAAGGACATTTGAAACTGAACAATGGGGAACAAACGGAAAGAAAATTTACATGAGTGCCTGTCTTTGTGCATGAAAATGAGCATATGTTTGCTTGTGAATGTGTGTGTGTGTGTGTGTGTGTGTGTGTGTGTGTGTGTGTGTGTGTGTGATTTTATTTTGGACAAAGTGATGATGTATATCTTTCTCTGTCTCTCTCTCTTTTTACCCAAGAAGTTTTCATATGATAGAAAGTAATTTTTGCACCGTTCTTTTATGTTTGATACATTTTCCATTCAAAGATATTATGATATTATAATAATTTGATATTTCTACTTAGTAAACACAATTCATTTTCCAATCACCTACATCTGTGTCTTTTTTTTTTGCTGTCTCCTGTGCTACCTCAGTGTCCCTCAGTCCAGCTCTCTGTCTCCTGTGCTACCTCAGTCCAGCTCTCTGTCTCCTGTGCTACCTCAGTCCAGCTCTCTGTCTCCTGTGCTACCTCAGTGGCAGTGAACCTGTGCCACTGTCAGTCTTCTGTCCACAGTCACACCCTGGCTTGCCCTGCCACAGCCTCTGTACTGCCAATCCACAGGGCAGTCAGTGTTGAGTCATTAAGAGGCAACCCACCAGATGAGACACTGCACTGCTGCTGAGTCACTTTGGTGGTGCTCAGTGGTGCTGGTTGTGATCCAACATCTGCAGGACACCACTTAATAAGCCTTTGCTGTGGCAATGGCTCAGTTGTGGAGCCAGTGTCAGTGAATTCTCCCTCTGGAGGATGCCGCCATGTCTATCCAACAACAGTCCTCATGAATTGGTGGAAGCTGGTGACCTGGACAGAAGGTCACCAAGGGCACAGGTGTGGAGAGGAAATCCAACCAGAGGTCACCGTCAGAACAAGGCTTGAAGGGCCACAGAATCTGAGACCTTTTTTTATGCAGATCGATAAGGATGAAGATGATGCAAAGGATTTCCTTTCTGGTCTGAGACAGCATGTCAGTGATGAACTACGTTTACTTTCAATGTCAACCAGGCCTGAGAGATACAGACACCTGCTGTGTTGGTCAGTGAGTTTCAACAACACTCTGGAGGTGCATTAAGTGAATGAAACTGAAATATATCCTGGTGTCAACCAGATACAGACACCTGCTGTGTTGGTCAGGGAATTTTGATCAACACCCTGGAGATGTATCCATTAAGTGGATGAAACTCAGCTGAGCCCATGGCAAACTCGGCTTGGGTAGGAGCTGGTCAAGGCAGAGAAAAGTCGCACAAATGACTGGGATGGGACCCAAACTCACAGTCTCCCACGTGGGAATCTGTGACACTAACTTCTTCACCATGGCAGCAGAATCGGGCCTGGTTGATGCATAACCCTACAGCCAACACACATGGCGCAGAGGAAAGACAAAAGGAAGGTGGTTGTGGGGCCCATCTAAGATGCATAACCCTACAGCCAACACACATGGCGCAGAGGGAAGACAAAAGGAAGGTGGTTGTGGGGCCCATCTAAGATGCATAACCCTACAGCCAACACACATGGTGCAGAGGAAAGACAAAAGGAAGGTGGTTGGGGCCCATCTAAGACTACCCCAGCCAAACACATGGGAAGTAGAAGACAAAAGGAAGGTGGTTGTGGGTCCCATCTAAGATGCATAACCCTACAGCCAACACACATGGCGCAGAGGGAAGACAAAAGGAAGGTGGTTGTGGGGCCCATCTAATAGATGCATAACCCTACACATGCCAACACACATGGCGCAGAGGGAAGACAAAAGGAAGGTGTTTTGTGGGGCCCATCTAAGATGCATAACCCTACAGCCAACACACATGGGGCAGAGGGAAGACAAAAGGCAAAGGTGGTTGTGGGGCCCATCTAAGATGCATGACCCTACAGCAACACACATGGCGCAGAGGAAAGACAAAAGGAAGGTGGTTGTGGGGCCCAACTACCGGGAAGTCGGGAAGTAGAATGCAAACTAATCCATTGTTCCCAATGTCGGAAAATATCTTCCACACATGAAATACATTTTTTCCATTCTGTTTTATTATCCCCCATATGAATAGCCTGCTAATAAGATTTCATCCTCAAAAATTGGCAGTATTGTGAGAGAAAAAAATACTGAGAGCAACCTCTGGTTGTGGTTGGGGGGGCAGCGTGACATGCGGAAGATGACAGAATGAATGACAGTGTGACAGGTGCAGGGAGTTGGAAGGATGTAAAGTTAATGCTGCCCACACGATGACACGGGTCCATTCTGTAATCAGTTCTTTGCTGACAGTGTGTGTGGTCGGGACTTGGGGGAAAAAAACTAGTGAAAGTCTGCAGGTCAGATATCAATATTAAACTTCAATACATATGGAACACATACATTGGCTTGTCTATGTTGGTGTGTGTATGTTCAAGTGCAAGTCAGATATCAATATTAAACTTCAATACATATGAACACATACATTGGCTTGTCTCTGTGTGGTGTGTGTATGTTCAAGTGCAAGTCAGATATCAATATTAAACTTCAATACATATGAACACATGCATTGGCTTGTCTATGTTGGTGTGTATATGTTCAAGTGCAAGTCAGATATCAATATTAAACTTAAATACATATGGAACACATACATTGGCTTGTCTATGTTGGTGTGTGTATGTGCAAGTCATATATCAATATTAAACTTCAATACATATAGAACATATACATTGGCTTGTCTACAACACAGACATGATATGTATTTCTATGAATATGATCTACTCAGTGTGTGCAGATATTTGTGGTCGATTTGCAGTAAGCTTACACTTGATAACAAAGGAGAGAGAAAGGTTCTGCTTATTACCTGCTTACATTCAAACATGTAGCTGGTATTTTGCTTTGTTGTAGCAGTTTGCTCATCATATCAGTGTATAGTGGATTTCGTTCTGTTGATACAGCAGAATTAACAGCAGGAAGGGAAGCAAAGAATTGTGCAAGCAGTGTTGGAGTCAGTTGCCCATTGCTACACAAAGAAGGCAGTGTCAGAGTCAGTTGCCCATTGCACAAAGAAGGCAGTGTCAGAGTCAGTTGCCCATTGCTACACAAAGAAGGCAGTGTCGGAGTCAGTTGCCCATTGCTACACAAAGAAGTGTCAGTCAGTTGCCCATTGCTATACAAAGAAGGCAGTGTCAGTCAGTTGCCCATTGCTACACAAAGAAGGCAGTGTCAGAGTCAGTTGCCCATTGTTACACAAAGAAGGCAGTGTCAGTCAGTTGCCCATTGCTACACAAAGAAGGCAGTGTCAGTTGCCCATTAGTACACATAGAAAGCAGTTAAGAGTCAGTTGCCCATTGCTATACAAAGAAAGCAGTGTAAGAGTCAGTTGCCCATTGCTACACAAAGAAAGCAGTGTAAGAGTCAGTTGCCCATTGCTATACAAAGAAAGCAGTGTAAGAGTCAGTTGCCCATTGCTACACACAGAAAGCAGTGTAAGAGTCAGTTGCCCATTGCTACTGAAAAGCCTCCGTTAGGTGCTGCAGTTCAAATCCTCATCCAAGCATGTTTTCAAATCGTGTTCCGATGAGCAGACGTGTTTCAAGTTTGACTTTTAGGGTTTAATGTCATTCATTAGGGGACTAAATGTTGCCCAAACATCAAAAGTCTTTTTCAGTGTTTCTCTCTTGTGCCTTATGCGAAGTTGATTTGGTACTGTTCTTTAATGGAACCTATGGTCACTGCAGATGTTCACCTTGACACCCCCCCCCCCCCCAATTCTCTTTTCCATGAAATCTTGTTCAGAGATGCCCATTGGATGTGATGTGTTAGTGCCTTAAAGAGGTAAACATTTTTCATTTGTTCTAAAGAGACAAGATTTTGGAGCAATGTCAGCATGTTTTTAGAAACTTTGTTTTGATGATTTCTGTATATGTTATAAAAAAAGGTTGGGTAGAGAGTGACTGTGTCAAAGGTGACAGCCCTGATACAGGTTTTAGGGTCAGCTAGCTATAATGACAAGATCTTTTTTCTTCCTACATAATAATCCAGTTCTCTCCTTTCTTTCTTTCTGTTTTATATGACATTCTATTGTGACAACCATAATTTTTACAATCATATTTTGTATGTGTGACAGAATCTTCCCATCTCAATATTGCATCATTCTATAAAGTATCCTTTCCTTTTCAGTTATCTGACTTGTATCATTCTATAAAGTATCCTTTCTTTTCCAATTATCTGACTTATATCATTCTATAAAGTATCCTTTCTTTTCCAATTATCTGACTTGCATCATTCTATAAAGTATCCTTTCTTTTCCATTATCTGACTTGCATCATTCTATAAAGTATCCTTTCCTTTCATTCTTTCAGTATCCTTTCCTTCAATATCTGACTTGCATCATTCTATAAAGTATCCTTTCTTTTCCACTTATCTGACTTGCATCATTCTATAAAGTATCCTTCCTTTCTATTGTTTGACTTCATCATTCAATAAAGTATCTTTCCATTCTCTTATCATTTGGTCGGTATCATTCTATATCTGACTTGCACCTGACTTGCATATAAAGTATAAAGAATCCTTTCCTTCTCTAATATCTGACTTGCATTATTCTATAAAGAATCCTTTCCTGTTCTATATCACCTGACTTGCATTATTCTATAAAGAATCCTTCCCTGTTCTGTATCACCTGACTTGCATCATTCTCAAAACTGTTTTTCTAGTCTGATTTGGCATGGAAGTGAGTTGTAACACAAAATGATGTATGGTTTTTCCTTGTGTAACTTGAATGTTGCTCAGGACAGCATTTAGTTAGGTACAAAATGCACAGAGATTGGATGCAACGAGGTTGGTTTTTTTTCTTGCTCTAGTATCACTGTGGAATTTTATCTGATTTTCATTCTGGCTTTTTAGAAAGTGAGTTTCAGATTTAAAAGACTGGAAACTTTTATTTTCTGTCTGATGTGGAAGCAAACTGAGATGGGGGAAAAAATCCATATAATTCATCTTCTTATTGTCGTGCTCCAGGAGCCTTGAATACCATCCTGTTTGAAATCTGCTGTTTGAAATACAGCCACAAATATGCAGATCTTTCTGTGGTACATGTTAGTTTCTGTTGCATTCTACCAGCAGCTTACCTCAGTTGTTGAGTCAACACAAATGTCAGTGACACAAATTCTTTTTCATGTTCTGTACAAGTCGGTCACAGGAGCGGCACGGCCCCAGCTTTGAACTCTCTGACGCAGACTATCATGATGAGGCACTGACTTGGCTTCGTGCTGACAATTCTGCTGCAGACGATCAGTGTCTGTGAATAGTAAGTAAGCGTTGCAGTGCAAACATTTCTGCTATCAGCATGGCTATACTGCTTTGTAGAACTCTTTCCAACTAGATTTTTTTTCAGGAGCAGTCTGCATTTAGCTATGCAGCCTGTAGCACTGCTGTATCTTATTGACACTTCATGCATGATTACGCTTCCTGCTTTGCCTGCTCTTCCAGTATCTCATCGTTGGGGGAATATGGAAGCAGATAAACTATACAAGGGAGATTTAAAGGATAGATGAATGCTCCTGTGATAAAACTTAATCAAGGCAGACCTACAGGTGTTTCAATACTTGGAAGTACTTTTTTCATCTTCTCTCGATCCTCAGTTATAATGCTAAGGTTCTCCATTGGTTTGATTTTTGCTTGTGTGACCAACACTCCATCGACAAGGAGGACGTCCTAAAAGGACATCAATGTGCACATGTTTGCATTGTGTATCCCACTGGAACACACTTTTCTACAAAGGAAGAACATTTTCATATACGCATATGGTTTTTAATTGGGGTATGGAAGGGGTGTTTAAGGGCTCATTCACATATGGCTTTATTTGGGGCATGGAGGGGGTATTTAAAGGATCATATGGTTTTATTTGGGTATATGGAAGGGTGTTTAAGGGATCATTCACAGAACTTGGAGAGGCTTGGAGTCCTGAGAAAATCTCTTCCAACCTGCCATACAAAAGACCCTAGTATCAAGAGAAAATACTTTTCCACCAGACCCTAATAGACTGTTAAACATCTTCACACATTTCCACCATTTTCTCTGATACAAAGGCGGATTTTAGTCAGCTTTGGATATGAACACAGTCAAGGAAACATGTGCGCATGCACACACACACACACACACACACACACACACACACACACACACACACACACACACACTGTTCAAAATTTACATGGAAAAAGGACAGGTCGTAAGGTGGGTGGACCTGAGCCTGGATATTCTCTCTACTGTAGTGTGTGCAGGCTTGTTGTCCTAGAGCAACTAGTATAATGTGTGCAGCTTGTCCTAGAGCAAGTAGTGTAATGTGTGCAGCCTTGTTGTCCTACAGCAAGTAGTGTCATGTGTGCAGCTTGTTGTCCTAGAGCAAGTAGTGTAATGTGTGCAGGTTTGTTGTCCTAGAGCAAGTAGTGTAATGTGTGCAGGCTTGTTGTCCTAGAGCAAGTAGTGTCATGTGTGCAGGCTTGTTGTCTTAGAGCAAGTAGTGTAATGTGTGCAGGTTTGTTGTCCTAGAGCAAGTAGTGTAATGTGTGCAGCTTTGTGTCCTAGAGCTGCTAGTGTAATGTGTGCAACTTGTTGTCTAGAGCAATTAGTGTAAGGTGTGTGCAGGTTGTTGTCCTAGAGCATCTAGTGTAATGTGTGCAGCTTGTTGTCCTAGAGCAACTAGTGTAATGTGTGCAACTTGTTGTCCTAGAACAACAATTAGTGTAATGTGTGCCGGTTGTTGTCCTAGAGCAACTAGTGTAATGTGTGCAGCTTGTTGTCCTAGAGCAACTAGTGTAATGTGTGCCTGTTATTGTCCTAGAACAACTAGTGTCATGTGTGCAGGCTTGTTGTCCTAGAGCAACTACTGTCATGTGTGCAGGCTTGTTGTCCCTAGAGCAACTAGTGTTGTGTGTGCAGTTGTTGTCCTAGAGCAACTAGTGTAGTGTGTGCATGTTGTTGTCCTAGAGCAACTAGTGTAATGTGTGCAGGTTGTTGTCCTAGAGCATCTAGTGTAATGTGTGCAGCTTGTTGTCCTAGAGCAACTATGTAGTGTGTGCAGGTTGTTGTCCTAGAGCAACTACTGTCATGTGTGCAGGTTGTTGTCCTAGAGCAACTACTGTAATGTGTGCAGCTTGTTGTCCTAGAGCAACTAGTGTAAGGTGTGCAGGTTGTTGTCCTAGAGCAACTACTGTAATGTGTGCAGCTTGTTGTCCTAGAGCAACTAGTGTAATGTGTGCTGGTTGCTGTCCTAGAGCAACTAGTGTAATGTGTGCTGGTTGTTGTCCTAGAGCAACTAGTGTAAGGTGTGCAGCTTGTCCTAGAGCAACTAGTGTAATATGTGCAGCTTGTTGTCCTAGAGCAACTAGTGTAATATGTGCCGGTTGTGTCCTAGAGCATCTAGTGTAAGGTGTGCAGGTTGTTGTCCTAGAACAACTAGTGTAAGGTGTGCAGGTTGTCTTAGAGCAACTAGTGTAATATGGGCAGGTTGTTGTCCTAGAGCAACTAGTGTAATGTGTGCCAGCTTGTTGTCCTGGAGCTTATAGTGTAAGGTGTGTGCAGGTTGTTGTCCTAGAGCAACTAGTTTAATGTGTGCTGGTTGTTGTCCTAGAGCAATTAGTGTCATGTGTACAACTTGTTGTCCTAGAACAACTAGTGTAATGTATGCCGTTTTTGTCCTAGAGCAACTAGTGTAATGTGTGCAACTTGTTGTCCTTGAGCAATAGTGCAATGTGTGCCAGTTGATGTCCTAGAACAACTAGTGTAAGGTGTGCAGGTTGTAGGTTGTTGTCCTAGAGGAACTAGTGTAATATGTGCAGGCGTGTTGTCCTAGAGAAACTAGTGTAAGGTGTGCAGGTTGTTGTCCTAGTGCAACTATTGTAATGTGTGCAGACATGTTGTCCTAGCAACTAGTGTAATGTGTGCCGGTTGTTGTCCTAGAGCAACTAGTGTAATGTGTGCAGGTTATTGTCCTAGAACAACTAGTGTAAGGTGTGCAGGTTGTCTTACAGCAACTAGTGTAATATGGGCAGGTTGTTGTCCAAAAGCAACTAGCGTATGTGTGCCGGTTGTTGTTCTAGACCAACTAGTGTAATGTGTGCCAGCTTGTCCTTGAGCTAACAGTGTAAGGTGTGCAGGTTGTTGTCCTAGAGCAACTAGTTTAATGTGTGCTGGTTGTTGTCCTAGAGCAACTAGTGTAGTGTGTACAACTTGTTGTCCTAGAACAACTAGTGTAATGTATGCCAGTTGTCCTAGAGCAACTAGTTTAATGTGTGCTGGTTGTCCTAGAGCAACTAGTGTAGTGTGTACAACTTGCTGTCCTAGGACAACTAGTGTAATGTATGCCAGTTGTTGTCCTAGAGCAACTAGTGTAATATGTGCAACTTGTTGTCCTAGAGCAACTAGTGTAATGTGTGCCGGTTGTTGTCCTAGAACAACTAGTGTAAGGTGTGCAGGTTGTAGGTTGTTGTCCTAGAGCAACTAGTGTAATGTGTGCAGGCGTGTTGTCCTAGAGCAACTAGTGTAAGGTGTGCAGGTTGTTGTCCTAGAGCAATAGTGTAATGTGTGCAACTTGTCCTAGAGCAACTAGTGTAATGTGTGCCAGTTGTTGTTGTCCTAGAACAACTAGTGTAAGGTGTGCAGGTTGTTGTCCTAGAGCAACTACTGTAATGTGTGCAGGCTTGTTGTCCTAGAGCAACTAGTGTGTGTGCAGGCTTGTTGTCCTAGAGAGCAGCTAGTGTAATGTGTGCAGCTTGTCCTAGAAAAATTAGATGGCCTGAGTAATGTGTGCAGCTTGTTGTCCTAGAGCAACTGGTGTGTAGTGCATACAGCTTTTTGTCCTAGACCAATTAGACTGCCTCATCACTAGTCACCAGATACATCTTTGTGGATTGTTCAGCAGCTGAAAGTCCAATTAAAATAACACAGATGAGTCCAGACTTGAGGAGCCAGTGTTGGAGCCAGTAGACAGTATAACAGAATTGACTGTTCATACAACTTTGTACCTCAACCAAAGACAAGATCAGCAACTTGTTCTTTGACCTTTTTTTCCCCATGTTTCTCTTGTGCTCTGCTTCCATTCCATCATAAGCTTTCTTCAACTTAAACAGCGAAATTACTCTGAATTTATACATGAATTATATATGGAAAGAAACAAACAGTGAAACTGCTCTGAATTTATACATGGAAAGAAACAGTGAAATTGCTCTGAATTTATACATGAATTTATATATGGAAAGAAACAAACAGTGAAATTGCTCTGAATTTATACATGAATTTATAATGGAAAGAAACAAACAGTGAAACTGCTCTGAATTTATACATGGAAAGAAACAAAAATTGCTCTGAATTGCTCTGAATTTATACATGGAAAAAAAGAAAAATTGCAGTGAATTTAACTGGAAAGAATTTGCTCTAAATTGATACATGGAAAGAAAGAAACGGTGAAACTGCTCTGAATTTATACATGGAAAGAAACAGTGAAACTGCTCTGAATTTATACATGGAAAGAAAAAACGGTGAAATTGCTCTGAATTTATACATGGAAAGAAACAGTGAAATTGCTCTGAATTTATACATGGAAAGAAAGAAACAGTGAAATTGCTCTGAATTTATACATGGAAAGAAAGAAATTGTGAAAATTGCTCTGAAATTTTATGCTCTGTGGAAGAAACAAACAGTGAAATTGCTCTGAATTTATACATGGAAAGAAAGAAACAGTGAAATTGCTCCGAATTTATACATGGAAAGAAAGAAACAGTGAAATTGCTCTGAATTTTTATACATGGAAAGAAAACCAACAGTGAAACTGCTCTGAATTTATACATGGAAAGAAACCAAACAGTGAAACTGCTCTGAATTTATACATGAAAAGAAAGAAACAGTGAAATGCTCTGAATTTATACATGGAAAGAAAGAAACAGTGAAACTGCTCTGAATTTATACATGGAAAGAAACCAAGTCAAAGCTCTGAATTTATACATGGAAAGCAGCAGTGAAACTGCTCTGAAATTTATACATAAAAAGAAACAAACAGTGAAACTGCTCTGAATTTATACATGGAAAGAAGACAGTGAAATTGCTCTGAATTTATACATGAATTTATATAAAAAAACAGAAACTGAAACTGCTCTGAATTTATACATGGAAAGAAAAAGTGAAAAGCGAAACTGCTCTCACGGTGAAATTTCTACATTACATGGAAAAACAAACAGTGAAACTGCTCTGAATTTATACATGGAAAGAAAAAGTGAAATTGCTCTGAATTTAACATGGAAAGAAAAATGCTCTGCTCTGAATTTATACATGGAAAGAAAGAAACAGTGAAATTGCTCTGAATTTATACATGGAAAGAAACAGTGAAATTGCTCTGAATTTATACATGGAAAGAAACGGTGAAATTGCTCTGAATTTAAATGGAAAGAAACAGTGAAATTGCTCTGAATTTATACATGGAAAGAAAGAAACAGTGAAATTTGCTCTGAATTTATACATGGAAAGAAAGAAACATGAAATTGCTCTGAATTTATACATGGAAAGAAACAGCAGTGAAACTGCTCTGAATTTATACATGGAAAAGAACCACAGTGAAACTGCTCTGAATTTATACATGGAAAGAAACAAGCAGTGAAACTGCTCTGAATTTATACATGGAAAGAAACCAGCAGTGAAACTGCTCTGAATTTATACATGGAAAGAAACCAGCAGTGAAACTGCTCTGAATTTATACATGGAAAGAAACAAAACAAGCAGTGAATTTATTCTGAATTTATACATGGAAAGAAACAAACAGTGAAACTGCTCGAATTTATAAATGGAAAGAAACAAGCAGTGAAACTGCTCTGAATTTATACATGGAAAGAAACAGTGAAACTGCTCTGAATTTATACATGGAAAAACAGTGAAACTGCTCTGAATTTATACATGGAAAGAAACAACAGTGAAACTGCTCTGAATTTATACATGGAAAGAAAGAAACAAGCAGTGAAACTGCTCTGAATTTATACACAGAAAGAAAGAAGCAGTGAAAATGCTCTGAATTTATACATAAATAAAAAGAAACAAACCATGAAATTGCTCTGAATATATATTTATATGGAAAGAAACAAACAGTGAAATTGCTCTGAATTTATTCTGAATTTATACATGGAAAGAAAAAAACGGTGCAACTGCTCTGAATTTATACATGGAAAGAAAAAGCGAAACTGCTCTCAATTTATACATGAAAAAAAAACAAACAGTGAAACTGCCCTGAATTTATACACGAAAAGAAACAAACAGTGAAACTGCTCTGAATTTATACACGGAAAGAAACAGACAGTGAAATTGCTTTGAATTTATACATGGAAAGAAATAGACAGTGAAACTGCTCTGAATTTATACACGGAAAGAAACAGAAAACAGTGAACTGCTCAGAATTTATATACATTGAAACAACAGTGAAACTGCTCTGAATTTATACATTGAAAAAACAGAGTGAAACTGCTCTGAATTTATACATGGAAAAAAACAGACAGTGAAACTGCACTTTATTTATACATGGAAAGAAACAGACAGTGAAAACTGTCCAACAAAGGGCGTCCAACACAAGGGCGTGGAGTTTTGTGTGTACATGACCGTTTTGTTATCCCCCGCCATTAAGGCAGCCATACTCCATCTTCGGGGAAGGTACATGCTATGTGTAACGTGTCATCCATACCAATAACCAAACTGGCCTTCTCTTCCAAAAGTTGGTGATGGTTTTTTACGTGTGTGCAGGATGTTGTGTGATACACAGAACCTCGGTTTATGGTCTCATTCGAAGGAATGTATGGGAAATGGAGTCAAAACTAATGTTAACTCTGAGGGGGAAAAAACCCTGTATTGAAAAAGCCCGGTGGAGATTCGAACCCGCAAGCCCAGGATCACCAAGATTACGTCGGCGCCCTACCACCAAGCTGTTCCGGCCACCCTGCTTATCAGCTTGAATTTGTTGACCCTTTTTTTTTTTTTTTTTTTTTTTTTTTTTTTTATAATAAATGACTGACCATGAAAGCTGTCTTGGGGCTTGTTCGAACTCGGAGAGATAAAAAAAAAACCTGAGGAATAGATCTAGAAGCAACTGTGGGGACTGCTTTGGGCCAGTCTTTTACCTGAGCGCATTATGAGAAGGTAAGAACCCCCGCATTAGGCATGAATGGGAACACATCACATGGTCAAATGTACAACAGGTAGCAGGGCAGAACAAACGAATGGCTGTAAACTCATTTCATAACGTATTTATAAGGCTTCACCGAAAAATATAGACAAATCAATCACAAGACAGTACACGATGCGTTTCGACCTCTTAGGTCTTCTTCAGGCAAAATACACAACACTCAGGACAATGAAAATGAACGAGCAGTCACTTATCTCATCCGATCCGATTCGGCGCAAGATGGGCGTTGACCTGGCTGTGAACTTGTCCAGTAAGATTTACACTGGTTTCAAGCCAAGGGTGGGTAACTGACATCACTTGACTGATGCAATGACCAACAATTCAGCTGGGCAGTACTAACTGATTGTAGGAATGATTCATTCGTTCAGCTATGGGGAAATGTCTTACATCTAGTTTTGCACATCAAGACAAAACATTTCTTTTGTTCTTTCTTGTTTCATAAGAACAATTGAAAATCTCCTACTTCCCTCTCACACACTCACACATTTCGCCCTCTCACACACACACATCCCACACACATGCCTCTCTCACACACATCCCCTCACACACACACACCACACACACACACACATCCCCTCTCACACACACCCTCTCACACACACATGCCCCTCTCACACACATCCCCTCTCACACACATCCTCTCTCACACATCCCCACACACATCCCTCTCTCCCTCCCCTCTCACACATCCCCTCTCATCCCACACACATGCCCCTCTCACACATCCCCCTCTCACCCCCCTCTCTCACCCCCCTCTCACACACATCCCCCTCTCACACACATCCCCCCTCTCACACACATCCCCTCTCACACACATCCCCCTCTCACCCCTCTCTCACACACATCCCCTCTCACACACATCCCTCTCTCACACATCCCCTCTCACCCTCCCCTCTCACACACATCCCCCCTCACACACATCCCTCCCCTCTCACACACATCCTCTCTCACACACATCCCCCTCTCACACACATCCCCTCTCTCACACACTCTCCCACATCTCTCTCACACATCCCTCTCTCACACACATCCCCCTCTCACACACATCCCCTCTCACACACATCCCCTCTCACACACTCCCTCTCACACACATCCCTCTCACACACACATCCCTCTCACACACATCCCTCTCACACACACATCCCCCTCTCACACACATCCCCCTCTCACACACATCCCTCTCTCACACACATCCCTCTCTCACACACATCCCCTCTCTCACTCTCACACACCCCCTCTCACACACATCCCCTCTCACACACACACATCCCCCTCTCACACACATCCCCCTCTCACACACACCCCTCTCACACACATCCCCCTCTCTCACACACATCCCTCTCCCTCACATCCCTCTCACACACATCCCCCTCTCACACATCATCCCTCTCACACACATCCCCCTCTCCCACTCCCTCTCACACATCCCCTCTCACACACATCCCCTCTCTCACACACACACATCCCCTCACACACACACACACCATCCCTCTCACACACACACTCTCACCACTCCCTCTCTCACACACATCCCCCTCTCACACACATCCCTCTCACACACATCCCTCTCACACACATCCCCCTCTCACATCCCTCTCTCACACACATCCCTCTCACACACACATCCCCTCTCACACACATCCCTCTCTCACACACATCCCTCTCTCACACACATCCCCTCTCACACACATCCCCCTCTCACACACACCTCTCACACATCCCCTCTCACACACATCCCCTCTCTCACACACATCCCCTCTCACACACATCCCCTCTCACACACATCCCTCTCACACACATCCCCTCTCACACACATCCCTCTCACACACACATCCCTCTCTCACACACATCCCCCTCTCCTCTCCATCCTCTCACACACACATCCCTCTCACACACATCCCCTCTCACACACCTCCCTCTCTCACACATCCCTCTCACACACATCCCCTCTCACACACATCCCTCTCTCACACACATCCCCTCTCACACACATCCCCCTCTCACACACATCCCTCTCTCACACACATCCCCTCTCACACACACCCTCTCCCCCTCACATCCCTCTCACACACATCACATCCCTCTCACACACATCCCCCTCTCACACACATCCCCTCTCACACACACCCCTCTCACACACATCCCCTCTCACACACATCCCTCTCTCACCACATCCCCTCTCACACACATCCCTCTCTCACACACACACTCTCCCTCTCTCTCACACACATCCCTCTCTCACACACATCCCTCTCACACCTCTCTCACACACATCCCTCTCTCACACACACATCCCTCTCACACACACATCCCCCACACACACATCCCTCTCTCACACACATCCCTCTCACACACATCCCTCTCACACACATCCCCTCTCACACACATCCCTCTCCTCTCCCCTCTCACACACATCCCCTCTCACACACACATCACACACATCCCTCTCACACACACCCTCTCTCACACACATCCCCTCTCTCACACACATCCCTCTCACACACCATCCCTCTCTCACACACACACATCCCTCTCTCACACACATCCCTCTCACACATCCCTCTCACACCATCTCTCACACACATCCCCCTCTCACACACATCCCCTCTCACATCCCTCTCACCATCTCTCTCACACATCCCTCTCACACACATCCCCTCTCACACACATCCCTCTCTCACACATCCCTCTCTCACACACCTCTCTCACACACATCCCTCTCACACACATCCCCTCTCTCACATCCCTCTCTCACACACATCCCTCTCACACACACCCTCTCTCACACACATCCCTCTCACACACATCCCCTCTCACACACATCCCTCTCCCTCTCACACACATCCCTCTCACACACATCCCTCTCACACATCCCCCTCTCACACACATCCCTCTCACACACATCCCTCTCACACACACTCTCACACACATCCCTCTCTCTCACACACATCCCTCTCACACACACCCTCTCACACACATCCCCCTCTCACACACACCTCTCACACACATCCCTCTCTCACACACATCCCCCTCCCTCACACACATCCCTCTCACACATCCCTCACACACACCCCTCTCTCACACACATCCCTCTCTCACACACATCCCTCTCTCTCACACACATCCTCTCACACACACATCCCTCTCTCTCACACATCCCCTCTCACACACACCTCCCTCCCCTCACACACATCCCCCTCTCACACACATCCCTCTCACACACATCCCTCTCTCTCACACACATCCCTCTCTCACACACATCCCTCTCACACACATCCCTCTCACACACACATCCCTCTCACACACATCCCTCTCACACACATCCCTCTCTCACACACATCACCCTCCTCTCACACACACACACATCCCTCTCACACACATCCCCTCTCACACACATCCCTCTCTCACACACATCCCTCTCACACACATCCCCCTCTCTCACACACATCCCTCTCTCACACACATCCCTCTCTCACACACATCCCTCTCTCACACATCCCCTCTCCCTCTCCCTCACACACATCCCTCTCTCACACACATCCCTCTCTCACACACATCCCTCTCTCACACACATCCCTCTCTCACACATCCCTCTCTCACACACATCCCTCTCTCACACACACATCCCCTCTCACACACATCCCTCTCTCACACACATCCCCTCTCACACACACATCCCTCTCACACACACTCTCCCTCCCTCTCACACACACATCCCTCTCTCACACACATCCCTCTCTCACACACATCCCTCCTCTCACACACATCCCTCTCATCCCTCTCACACACACCTCCCCTCTCTCTCACACACATCCCTCCACACACATCCCCTCTCTCACACATCCCTCTCTCACACACACACACACATCCTCTCTCACACACATCCCTCTCTCACACACATCCCTCTCTCACACACATCCCTCTCTCACACACACACATCCCTCTCTCACACATCCCTCTCTCACACATCCCCTCTCCTCTCACATCCACATCACACATCCCTCTCACACACACATCCCTCTCTCACACACATCCCTCTCACACACATCCCTCTCTCACACACATCCTCCTCTCTCACACACATCCCCCTCACACACATCCCTCTCACACACATCCCCTCTCACACACATCCCTCTCACACACACATCCACCATCCCTCTCTCACACATCCCCTCTCTCACACACATCCCTCTCTCACACACATCCCTCTCACACACATCCCTCTCTCACACATCCCCTCTCACACACATCCCTCTCACACCCTCTCACACACATCCCTCTCCACACACACATCCCTCCCTCACACATCCCCTCTCACACACATCCCTCTCACACATCCCTCTCACACACATCCCTCTCACACACATCCCTCTCACACACATCCCCTCTCACACACATCCCTCTCTCACACATCCCTCTCACACACATCCCTCTCACACACATCCCTCTCTCACACATCCCTCTCTCACACATCCCTCTCACACACCCCCTCTCACACACATCCCTCTCACACACATCCCTCTCACACACCCTCTCACACCTCTCTCACACACATCCCCCTCACACACACACATCCCTCTCACACACATCATCTCTCTCACACTCTCACCCATCTCTCACACACATCCCCTCACACTCACACACATCCCCTCTCACACACATCCTCTCTCACACATCCATCTCCCTCTCACACACATCCCCCCACACACATCCCACACACATCCCTCTCACACACATCCCTCTCACACACATCCCTCTCTCACACATCCCCCTCTCTCTCACACACATCCCCCTCCCTCTCACTCTCACACCCTCCTCTCTCACACACATCCCTCTCTCACACACATCCCTCTCACACACATCCCTCTCTCACACACATCCCTCTCTCACAACATCCCTCTCACACACATCCCTCTCACACACATCCCTCTCACACACATCCCTCTCACACACATCCCTCTCACACACACACTCACCCTCTCACACACATCCCTCTCACACACATCCCCTCTCACACACATCCCTCTCACACACACATCCCCTCTCTCACACACATCCTCTCACACACATCCCTCTCTCACACACATCCCCTCTCTCACACACCCTCTCTCTCTCACACACATCCCTCTCTCACACACATCCCCTCTCACACACACATCCCTCTCTCACACACATCCTCTCTCACACACACACACATCCCTCTCACACACACCTCTCTCCACACATCTCTCACACACATCCCCTCTCACACACATCCCTCTCTCACACACACATCCCTCTCTCACACACATCCCCCTCTCACACACATACCATACCTGTCAGCTCCCCACCTTTCCCAAGTATAACTGAGAAAAGAATTTGTTGACAACACTCGTCCATTTAATGGGAAACCCTGTCATTACTGACATTGTGTGCTATGGTGACGCTTTAGTGTGTACATGGTGTATGTACTTGCCATCTGTGACACTTTGGTGTGCACAATTGTATATATGCACTTGCCATCTGTCATTAGCTGACATTGTGTGCTGTAGTGATGTTTTGATGTGCACAATTGTATATGCACTTGCCATCTTCCATTAGCTGACATTGTGTGCTGTAGTGTTGCTTTGGTGTGCACAATTGTATATGCACTTGCCATCTTCCATTAACTGACATTGTGCGCTATTGTGACGCTTTGGGTGCACAGTTGTACATGAACTTGCCATCATCCATTTTACTCCTGATTTGTTTCTCAAGCTTTTTTCTTCAACATGCATGTCGCACATCATTTGTGCCTTCTTTATGCAGAATATGGTTGATGCAAATCTATTCTTTCTGCTTTGATGTCGTGGTCTACAGTGTCAGTCTACATCCTCCAATGAACGCTGTTCTCCTTTCCGTGTCCTGGTGGATGCTGCAGAGCTTGGTGCTTAACGGGAGTTGTAGGGGGCCAAGCCATCCTCTGAACTTTTCTCTTCAAACAGAAGACACCTCTGAGGATGTGCTGCTGCACTATTTGGTCCTCTGGACTGCAGGGGCAGGTTGGTGGAACTGTCAGCATGATTTTCGCAGTTCGTGCGTGCATTGAGTAGGCTGAGCCCAGAGCAGACTCACTCGAGATCATGGCTGCTCTCTAGACAGGAAGAAGTCGTTCGTTTGTCTGCAGCTTTGGGAGCAGTCTTGACGAACTGTTTCCTCTTGGTGTCGCTGACAGTGTTGTCTACATGGTTTTCTTGGGCTCCTCTACCATCTTGTTTTCCAGACTCTTGCAATTGTCCGGGATCCACCAATAGACTGTTCTGATTAACTGACGGGCTGCCTTCAATTGGGCAGTTTGTTGAGACAGCCAGTTTGAGTGGCTTCCCTCAAATGGGCAGTTGGTAGAGACAGCCTATTTGAGTGGCTTCCCTCAAATGGGCAGTTGGTAGATACAGCCTGTTTGAGTGGCTGCCTTCAAATGGGCAGCTGGTAGAGACAGCCTGTTTGAGCGGCTTCCATTAAATGGGCAGTTGGTAGAGACAGCCTGTTTGAGTGGCCGCCTTCGAAAGGGCGCCTTCGAAAGGGCAGTGTGTAGAGACAGCCTGTTTGAGTGGCTTCCTTCAAATGGGCAGTGTGTAGACACAGCCTGTTTGAGTGGCTTCCTTCAAATGGACAGTGTATAGACACAGCCTGTTTGAGTGCTTTCGTCTCTGGTCCATTGTTGTCCAGGAGAAAAACTGGTAATGTCTTCAGGAAAGCAGGTGAAGATTCCAGTTGTCCCTTTATGTTGTGAAGTGGCTGACTTTTCATCCATCAGAATTCTTATGTATTTGTATCCATGCCACTGTGGGAACTTTTCATCCATTATAGCCATCTTGCCTGTCTGTACAACAAAAAAGTCTGAATGAAGTGTGGACCTACATGCCTGGTTGTTCTGGAGACCACAATAATTGTTGTAAAGGTAACCGCTGTATCCTTCCTTGGGGCTTGCTGAAGCTGTTGCAACGGTTTCTTGCTCTTCTGTACAAGACTGCTCAATTCTGGTGACTTTCATGTATGTGAGCATTTGGCTTCTGCTCTGTGTCGTGGTTTGGCAGATGTCAGCAATTTCTTGACCATGATCAAATTCTGGCTTCTTAATGTTTCTTAATATGGACTTTGTTACCCCATAGAGAAGAGAGCCGGATTCTGTCTTCTGTCAAGGGCCTGCAAGTTTAGCTGACCAAGTGGTAGAACTACATTCCAAGGTGGGAAACATACCCCGATACACAAATTTAGAATTTTCCTTTTTTTTCTCCATGCGGTGCCTGGCAACTTCCGAAGGATTGTAAGCATTCTCCTGGTTTTTGCCTCTGCTTGTGCAATGTGCCATTTTCAGTCTGAAGTATACAGAATAGTTGCAGACCTTCGCAACTCTTGTGCAAGTACAGTAAAAGTACAAGACTGTCCTGTTTACCTGTGCACGTATAGTGCAAGTACAAGACTGTCCTGTTTACCTGTGCTCTCTGAACTTGATCAGATCTTTGGACTCGTTTTGCATGTATCATTTCCACAACTATTCATCTCACTCGTATTCTTCTTCTTTTTCGCATAGTACTTTCTCTGTTTCTCCAACATTCAGGTTTTACATTTTCAAAATGCTTTAGAAGCATTTCTATCCTTTCTGATGACCTTCTTCATAGTTTTGACATTTCTGTCTCTGCTACATTAAATGAGGTTTTGATTTAAAAATAAAATGCACATAGAAACATGTCTATCATTTGCAAATAAGAGTGTGTTGCTGTGTTCTTTGAGGCCAGAATAGACTGGAGAGTACATTTTAGCATAAAACCTCAATCTCAGTATTGTTATCAACCGATTGAAGTCTTGTGCTTGGGTCTATATAGTCGTGCATGAACGCTATGCTTTGGGTGGACAATTTCCTGTACAATCTAGAAGTGTGTGTCTTGCTCCATGTGGAAGAACCAAGACTGTATTGATAGCTTCTGCGAGTGTGTGCACCTGCATGTTTCCATGCACATTTGTGTGAATTGTTTAAGTGTGCATGCTTACGTGTGTATGTTTGAACATATCTGACTTGGACACATTTGACAATACATGCATCAGTATGTGTGTGTACATGTGTGAGTTGTCTTCCATCTGTTTATCCGTCGAGATATATGGATGTTCAGTTGAATGATCTCAACACTCGGGTATGCACTACCACAGAGTAACTCGTCCACTGTCTGGTGTTTGCATGTCTTCTGCTGGACCCACACCATCAGTCCAAAGGGAGTGGCCAGAAAGCAGAGGGTCACCAGGCGGTGCCAGACTTCTCCTAGCATGTCCTGCTGTCACAGGAACCACTGGTTTCCGTGGCATTTACCTCTCCTAACATGTCCTGCTGTCACAAGGACCACTGGTTTCCATGGCATTTACCTCTCCTAACATGTCCTGCTGTCACAGGGACCACTGGTTTCCACGGCATTTCACAGCCTTAATTTCTCTCCACTGGTCGTGTCTGAATGACAACATGCACATCATCTCTGATCACAACACTCCGGTCATTTGTTTGTGTTTGATATTTTACTTCACTGCTACGGGATAATTAATTTTCTTTTGGTAGGGTAATTCGCCTTTTAAAAAATGTGTGGTCAATGTTTACAATCATCTATGCTGGTTACTGTGTTATTACGGCAGGTTGGACATGTGTACTGGAAGTTTGTTATGTTACAATTTTGTTTTAAAGCAGAAATACATATGACTTCAATTCTGAAATGTTTTGGCTTGGGAAGCTTTAAATGGAATCTTCCTTCATTGTTAATAATAATCCAAATCATTAGAATTTCCGTGTTACACTGCAACTGTAAATATTTTCAGCCCATCATTTCTGGTGTAAGGAGCACACAAAATACTACTGAAAAGAATTAAACAGAAGATTGTCATTTATTTATCAACTATTCCTCCTCACTGAATCAAAATTGTTTACATCATTTTTTTCTATCAAATGTTGATAAAGCGTTCTTCAATGTCCGAGTACTGCACCTTATTTCCATGAGGTTGGCCATGACAGGTGTGATTGGTGCGTGTGAAATTCAGGTCTCAATCACCATGCATATCCGAATGGAGAGTCACCAGCTGCATATCTGGTTAACCATGAACAGATGTAATGCATTTTTGAAACATGAATGCACTGGGAAGCTTTAAATGGAATCTTCCTTCATTGTTAATAATAATCCAAATCATTAGAATTTCCGTGTTACACTGGAACTGTAAATATTTTCAGCCCATCATTTCTGGTGTAAGGAGCACACAAAATACTACTGAAAAGAATTAAACAGAAGATTGTCATTTATTTATCAACTATTCCTCCTCACTGAATCAAAACTGTTTACATCATTTTTTTCTATCAAATGTTGATAAAGCGTTCTTCAATGTCCGAGTACTGCACCTTATTTCCATGAGGTTGGCCATGACAGGTGTGGGATTGGTGCGTGTGAAATTCAGGTCTCAATCACCATGCATATCCAAATGGAGAGTCACCAGCTGCATATCTGGTTAACCAGGAACAGATGTAATGCATTTTTGAAACATGAATGCACTGGGGCATATCATGGCGAAACTGCCTGATTGCGGGTGGGATAAGTAAAAGAAAAGCTGCTGTGGCAGTCCAGATTTTGAATGTTTACAGGCATGTTAAGAAATGCTGCTCTGGTAGTTTCCACCAGATTTCAAATGTTTACAGGGATGCATGTAACAATTTTTGTAGACAAGTGAAATGGTCAATAAAATGTCATTCTTCCAAAGTTTCTCTGTGTCACCCTCTCTCCACTTTCCT
This sequence comes from Conus betulinus, assembly GCA_016801955.1. Classification (NCBI taxonomy): domain Eukaryota; kingdom Metazoa; phylum Mollusca; class Gastropoda; order Neogastropoda; family Conidae; genus Conus; species Conus betulinus. The sequence continues at coordinate 685,419 of JADBJO010000197.1, forward strand.
CTTCACACACAATGATAACTGTAGCTTATTCAAGAAAAATGCACCCAAATGTCAACAGAAGAATGACAAAATTTCATTGATGTACACATGAGTACAAATCAGAACATGCAAAAAAGTACTTGGTTTGTATTCGATAATAAACCTACCTGATTTGACGAAAGAGTCGCATGTTCTTGAATAAGCTACCATTATGATCAGCATTCCTTCTTCACAAAAACATCAACTTTTTACTCATGTTTACTAACACAATAACCATGGGAACAATCACCAATATACAGCTGGGAGGGACACATGTATAATGTTAGGACGATATTGGATTTTGTTGTTTGTAGTTGATAAAACCTTCAACTTCAATCCTACCTGAACTGGCTACAGGCAACATGCTCAGGTCAACTGAAGAGCATGATCAACTGTCTTCACAGCCATGACACCTGATGTCAAATAATAGTTCTTCAAACATTACTTATACAAGTGTCAGAAAGTAGCAACCATCAGGAACTGATTTTGAATGATGAGTCACAAGTATCAAGGTATCCTTCTTATTTTCTGTTTTAAGATGTGGGCTCTGGAATAACTCCAAAGGAGCTGAGGAAAAAAAACACCCTTTCTACCAGTACTTAGATGTTTATTTAGATGTTTACAGAGGGGAAAAAAAACACCCCTTTCTACCAGTACTTTGATGTTTATTTAAATGTTTACAGAGGGGAAAAAAACACCTTTCTACCAGTACTTTGATGTTTATTTAGATGTTTACAGAGGGGAAAAAAACACCCTTTCTACCAGTACCTAGATGTTTATTTAGATGTTTACAGAGGGGAAAAAAACACCCTTTCTACTAGTACTTATATGTTTATTTAGATGTTTACAGAGGGGAAAAAAACATCCTTTTCTACCAGTACTTTGATGTTTATTTAGATGTTTACAGAGGGGAAAAAAAACCCTTTCTATCAGTACTTAGATGTTTATTTCTTTACAGAGGGAAAAAAAAACCACCCTTTCTACCAGTACTTTGATGTTTATTTAGATTTATACAGAGGGGAAAAAAAAACACCTTTCTACCAGTACTTAGATGTTTATTTAGATGTTTACAGAGGGAAAAAAAAACCACCCTTTCTACCAGTACTTTGATGTTTATTTAGATGTTTACAGAGGGGAAAAAAAATCCTTTCTACCAGTACTTTGATGTTTATTTAGATGTTTACAGAGGGGAAAAAAAATCCTTTCTACCAGTACTTTGATGTTTATTTAGATGTTTACAGTGGTAAAAAACATCCTTTCTACCAGTACTTTGATGTTTATTTAGATGTTTACAGAGGGAAAAAACATCCTTTCTACCAGTACTTTGATGTTTATTTAGATGTTTACAGAGGGAAAAAACATCCTTTCTACCAGTACTTTGACGTTTATTTAGATGTTTACAGAGTGGAAACAAAGTTGTCTTCTTCTGGGAATCACTGGGCACCTCTGTTGTCTCCAGCTCTCTGCACCGTTCACTGGAAACCAGGGCAGAGGTCAATGTCATCACAGCTCAGACCTGTTAGCATCCAGTGCCTGACTGGGAGAGGAGAGAGGAGGGAGAAATGCCAGGAGAAGAGAGAAAGTAAAGTGCAACAGAAAGGGAAAGCAGCTCTGTGGCATGGCTTCTGCCACCAACAGAACCAATCATTTCTTCACAAAGCGTCCTGCTGCCTTCTGTGCCCGTGTGACAGGGAGAAAAAAAAAAACCTACCGTAGACTTCTTGCAACACATTGTGTACCATTCACTTACAATGATGCTTTACAATTCCATACCATTTTTGATCAGCATAGAGGGAACTGCCAGTGACAAAGTATGTCTCAAAAACAACGCTGTATATTTCAACCAACCATTAATCCGAAACAGGACTGCTGTGAAAGGAGGGGAGAGAGAGGGGGGGGGGGGGGGGGGGGGGGGGGGGGGGGGGGGGGCAGCAGCACCAGTATCACCTGTGTGTTAACAAGATGAATCACTGTTTGGCTCCAGGAATCGGGAACAATAGCAGTTTGGCGCTGAACACATCAACAGAAATCATGATGAAAGAATTATTAAATGACTCGCACTAAGCATCAAGCATGTAGACTTCTCATTACCAAGAAAGGTTTATAAAAGCAGTAATTTACAGACAACATCAACTTAATGCAAGCACATATGCAAAATACATCAAAAGGTCATGGCAGAGCATAAGAATGATGACAGTCAACATAATAATACAAGAACTGTATTTACACTGATACCTTTGACTTCAGTCCATACTAACAAGATCAACTATTTGCACTAAAAGCAAACAGAGACCTCATATGTTTCTGGTTTATACGAAAAATCTTTCAACTTGTTCACATGCTTTTTTGGCAAGTCATTAGTAAACCCATGTATGCCTTTGGTTCTACAACTGACCTATAAAAAGACTGGCACATAAAACGAAGATGAAAACAACAGACTCATATAATTCTTCCCAATATTTCGACTTGTAGCAGGTCTTCCTCAGGGGACTTTAATCAGAAGAATGAATATATATATATATATATATATATATATATCGGATATTCGGAACAGGCGATACCTATAGATATGCCTTCGAGAGGGATTGCGAGAGTTTCCTCATGCAGCTAGTGAAGGGTTTTCATATTTATGATATACATTTTTTGCATTTACTTCATCTTCAGTTTGTTTTTTTTTTTTTTTTCTTTTCCTCTCAATTTCAAATCTTTGCCAAGTCATTACTATAATAATGGAAGAATTGTTAACCTGCACTTGTTTTCCCCCACTACTTAATTGTGTTCAGCATTATATTGTTTGGTCAATCAGTGGGTGATCGCATCTCTTAGGAGATCCAAGGAAAAGTTGTTCTGCACAATTCTTGGCCGCTGACAATGCTTGGGTTATTGAACAGCAGAGCTGACCACTCAGACTGTTCCATATCTTTTGATCTCCCTTGCATCCTTAAATGGATCCTCAAGCATAGGCTCAAAGATTGTCTCTTACATTTCATACTGTTTGCATAATGTTTTTAGTTTTCAACAACTTTTTTCCTGTCCACACTTTCGCTTTGTTTAATTCTACTACCTTTCGCTGGCTGCTTTGGGGGTGCTGTTGGATTCTTTTTTCGAACCCTTGGCGGTCGGAACACCACAGAATTATCGACTGTGGTGTGTCTCTATCTAACGCCAAGAGCAGAGACACAATCAGCCCTGTCTCCCTGATGAGTCCAATCCAGCGGACGAAAGGCCTCGGAACAGGCGATACATATAGATCTGCCTTCGAGAGGGATTGGCCTCGGAACAGGCGATACATATAGATCTGCCTTTGAGAGGGATTGTGATAGTTTCCTCATGCAGCTAGTGAAGGGTTTTCATATCTATGATATACATTTTTCCATTTACTTCATCTTCAGTTTTTTTTTTTTCTCCCCCCCTCTAATTTCAAATCTTTGCCAAGTCATTACTGTAATGATGTGTGTATATATATATATATATGTGTGTGTGTGTGTGTGTATATATATATATAAAACATGAACTGTATTCATTAGTGTAAACAGAAATAATCAGACCATTGAACCCTCCAAATCTGTATGTTCAAGAGGATATATAGCTTCAATACCAGACCGATACGCAACTGAAGGAGCTGGTTTCACTGACAGGCAATGGAAGGAACGTGTTTCACTGACAGGCAATGGAAGGAACGTGTTTCACTGACAGGCAATGGAAGGAACATGTTTCACTGACAGGCAATGGAAGGAACGTGTTTCACTGACAGGCAATGGAAGGAACGTGTTTCACTGACAGGCAATGGAAGGAATGTGTTTCACTGACAGGCAATGGAAAGAACGTGTTTCACTGATAGGCAATTGAAGGAACGTGTTTCACTGACAGGCAATTGAAGGAACGTGTTTCACTGACAGGCAACTGAAGGAACTGGTTTCACTGATAGGCAATGGAAGGAACGTGTTTCACTGATAGGCATTGAAGGAACGTGTTTCACTGAAGGCAATTGAAGGAACTTGTTTCACTGATTTTAACAGTTGGACGTTCCCAATCCCTGCTCAAGTGAACCTTTGCTTTCAGCTTGCTTTAAATGGTGTTTTTTTTTTTTTCTTTTTGTGAACCTTTGCTTTCAGCTTGCTTTAAATGGTGTCTTTTTTCTTTTTTTTTCTTTTTGTGAACCTTTGCTTTCAGCTTGCTTTAAATGGTGTCTTTTTTTTCTTTTTGTGAACCTTTGCTTTCAGCTTGCTTTAAATGGTGTTTTTTTTTTCTTTTTGTGAACCTTTGCTTTCAGCTTGCTTTAAATGGTGTCTTTTTTTTCTTTTTGTGAACCTTTGCTTTCAGCTTGCTTTAAATGGTGTCTTTTTTTTCTTTTTGTGAACCTTTGCTTTCAGCTTGCTTTAAATGGTGTCTTTTTTTTCTTTTTGTGAACCTTTGCTTTCAGCTTGCTTTAAATGGTGTCTTTTTTTTTTTTCTTTTTGTGAACCTTTGCTTTCAGCTTGCTTTAAATGGTGTGTTTTTTTTTTTCTTTTTGTGAACCTTTGCTTTCAGCTTGCTTTAAATGGTGTCTTTTTTTTCTTTTAGTGAACCTTTGCTTTCAGCTTGCTTTAAATGGTGTCTTTTTTTTTTCTTTTAGTGAACCTTTGCTTTCAGCTTGCTTTAAATGGTGTCTTTTTTTTTTCTTTTTGTGAACCTTTGCTTTCAGCTTGCTTTAAATGGTGTCTTTTTTTTTCTTTTTGTGAACCTTTGCTTTCAGCTTGCTTTAAATGGTGTCTTTTTTTTCTTTTTGTGAACCTTTGCTTTCAGCTTGCTTTAAATGGTGTCTTTTTTTTCTTTTTGTGAACCTTTGCTTTCAGCTTGCTTTAAATGGTGTCCTTTTTTTCTTTTTGTGAACCTTTGCTTTCAGCTTGCTTTAAATGGTGTCCTTTTTTTTCTTTTTGTGAACCTTTGCTTTCAGCTTGCTTTAAATGTGTGTCCTTTTTTTTTTTTTGTGAACCTTTGCTTTCAGCTTGCTTTAATGGTGGTGTCTTTTTTTTCTTTTTGTGAACTTTGCTTTCAGCTTGCTTTAAATGGTGTCTTTTTTTTTTTTTTTTTTTGTGAACCTTTGCTTTCAGCTTGCTTTAAATGGTGTCTTTTTCTTTTTTTTTTTTTTTCTCTTTGTGAACCTTTGCTTTCAGCTTGCTTTAAATGGTGTCTTTTTTTTCTTTTTGTGAACATTTGCTTTCAGCTTGCTTTAAATGGTGCTTTTTTTTTTTTTATCTTTTGTGAACCTTTGCTTTCAGCTTTTTTTTTTTTTTCTCTTTGTGAACCTTTGCTTTCAGCTTGCTTTAAATGGTGCCTTTGGTTTCCTTTTGTGAACATAGTTTGAGCACAGAGAGAACAGTTGAACATTTCTTTTTTCAAAACTTTTTTTCTATCATTCAGGTTACAATGGATTACCAGACAGCTGCCCACCCCTCCTCCCCTACCCCTCCCTGCCTCTTCATACTCAAATAACTAATTATCAGCCTAAGGCCTTTTAGTTCTCTACAACAGTTTTCACAATTCCAGATATATGGAATCATCAACAGACTGACTTAGTTATGTTTTCAATTCTACTGCTGAAGAATCACATCATTTCATTTTTCTTTTTCCGCTCATCTCCCAACACCCTCAGGGACAGCTTGATGCCTAAATTTTTATTGTTCACGTCATAGAAAACATTAATCCAACAAATGTGAACCCAGTAACAAATCCACACTAAAACATACAGCATGCAAAACACAAAATAATCCCATTCCTAATCGTACACATTCCCAGGAACAAAACCAGCCTAAATTTGTGATCGAGAAGACATCACCGCTTTTTAAAATCGGCACACCTATTACAATAATAATAAAGCCTAATTTCAATGCAAAATAACACAAAATGACTGTGAACTTCAAAAATTAGCAAAGCGAGTCAAGCCGCCCAACTGAAATGTGGAAGGATAATCATCTGATGTGAAGAAAGAAAAAACTGCTCAACTCCCAAGCTGCAACATAACTGCTCTCGTTATGGATCACACAGTGACAACAAAAAGCCACAATCATCAAAAATATGTAATTAAAATAATAGTGACTTTAACCATCCTTGGTCAGTTCATGAAGACGGCTTTTCACTCTTGTCGCAGTTCTTCTACTGGACCAGAACCTCACCACTGTCAATCACTCAGACTGTCAGAGCCAACACTTTTTTTCTCCCAATGTAGTGTCCCCATACTATACCATTTTTCAATATCCCTGAAACAGACATGTGCATTTTCTGATAAAAACCTGTTTGGTTACAAGAAGAACACCTCAAGAGTCAATCAAACACTCAAACAAAAATCAATACAAATCAGAAGAGTAAAAGTAATGCTTTAAAAGCTTTAAATGTGAAGTAAGTGTGGCTGGGATCCAGTGGAATTATTAATAGATTTCGACCCTAATATTGCTATTGTAACACACTTTGCAAAAAAACTTTGGGAGGCATATATGCACTTGTTTGATTACTTGTGTTCATGTGCGTAAGAGATAGAACAGCTAGTGTAATTCTATCAGCCATGAGAAATAGAAGAGCTAAGTGGCAAATCAACCCTCACTACAGGAATCCAATGTTTTCTACAAAGACACGGTGAATAGGCGAGCTAAACAGGACACCACAGGACAGGTAGTCCATCAACACCACTGCTTCAACTCCTTTCAAAGTCACGGTGGGTCAGATTTTCAACTGAGAATGAAACCTGACTAAAAAAGGTTATTGGGATGGCATTATATGGCTGAAAGCTAACTGACCAACTCCTCTTGTCACAGCATTTTAACATCTTCATATCATTAAGCACCCGGGTAAGATGTGCAGTTCGCTCCATTCCTTACATCTGTCTACAGGTGTGGTTGATGCCTCATGATAGGGATGCACAGGAAAGAGCCATCTGCAAGTCTAGCTACTCCTGACAATGAACACCGATTTGTTTGTCATGTGCTGATGACTTTTTCTTCAAGATTTCATGTGATCCATTGATCACATTGTCAAACTGTAGCCAAGTGGTCTCACACACATACTGGTGACCACTGCCCAGTGCGTCCTGGAGAAAATCACTCTTCAATATCTATCATCCATCGACTATGAGGGATGATACCTGAGAACAAATGCATGTGATCATAATCCTGGTATAGTAACCATCATCACTGAAAGATCATAACTGCCTGAGTGCTGTGGTACAGAGAACAGAAATGGGACATTATAAATGAAAATCTCTTCCCAATGCACAGCCGGAAGCTACAACCATGGTGATGACTGTGTAATAACAACGTTCCACACTCTAGTGCCTTAATGCAGTGATGGCAGCTCCTACATTTACAATCTGACCACATCTTAACAAACATTGACTGTTACATTTCTGTCACTAAATGTGGCCCAGATTTGATAGAATGTAACAGAACTTCAATTTCAACACTGGTCTCTGCGCGTTATGCTACCCACCCCTTGGGGAAGAAGTCATGGAAAGAAAAAGGCAGTAAATGATTTTTTTTTTTTTCATTTTGGCCCCCTCTATTGCTTAGTAGAGTGATGGGCAGCAGTCAGACAGTGAACAGTAAACACTGGATGAAATGAGGCTTGGTCCTCTGCACATCTGACAGCCACATCAAAATCCACACTGAGTGATAAAAAAACAAACTAATTTTTGCCTTCTCCCCTCCCCCGCCCTTGCTTTATTCCCCCAAAATGAAGAACACCAACAAAATGTTTTGAAAATGATGGTACATCTATAACTGGTGTCTAACTGGTTGTTAAAAAAAAAACAACAAAAAAAAAAAAAAAAAAAAAAAAAAGAACAGCCTTTATTTCAATTTCCAAGTATGTCATATGTTATGGTGGGGCCTAAAAGCTATGGTGTCCACAGGTGGTTTGTCCGACACTTTATTATACATGGAATTCTCCTGGTTTCTAATTTTCTATATTGTCTTCTTTTCTGATTTACAACTGTTATTTCAATCTGAAGCAAATAAACAATCCAGTAGTCTTTCATTCTCGTTAGCTAATCAGATTTACACTTTCATTCTCATTAGCTAATCAGATTTACACTTTTATTCTCATTAGCTAATCAGATTAACACTTTCATTCTCATTAGCTATTCAGATTTACACTTTCATTCTCATTAGCTAATCAGATTTACACTTTCATTCTCAACTTAGTTTTCCATTCCACTCACAGATTCATGTTCAAATTCAGTTCATTTAGTTCTTGGAGTTCTTTTTTTTTTTCTGGAAGCTAACAACTGTGTACGGAGACATCAAATGCACATGTGATGCATATATAACATATCTTTCACAATGAATCACACTGTTTGGGCAACTGATGCGGATAAGCAAGATGAGGAACTGTCTGAAGAGCGTGTCTGGCTTGGATTTTTTTGGATAATCAGGAGCTGTCATGGACACAATTCTACAGCAGTCAGTGAAGGGAAGGTGTGTGTGTGTGTGTGTGTGTGTGTGTGTGTGTGTGTGTGTGTGTGGGTGAGTGTGTGTGTGTTCAAAGTGTGTGCAGGATGAGAGAGAAGAGTTAGGCAGGGGGAGGGGACTCAAAACTACAGTACACTCCTACAGTTCTAACACCACAACTGACACTACACACAAAAACCTGACCAACTAAGACACATCATCATGCAGTAAAGTCACTGAATTCTACCTCATGCTCCAAAAGCTTTATCCCTACAACCAGGCCTCCACTCTATCAAACAGTGAATTCAGAATCACACACAACTGAGTTACCATCCTTCCACCTCCCAAGGAAGAATCAACATGCAGACACATGAAACGGGTTCTACTGTCACTGGCCCTCTGACAAGATGGTAAACCAAGAAACAGGATGAAGCACTCAAAGCCCAGACTTCAATACCTTTCTTAAGGCAGCAGATCCTTTTGCCTAAGCCCAGAAATCAATCTTTCTTAAGGCAGCAAATCCTTTTGCCTGAGCCCAGACATCAATTTCTTAAGGCAGTAGATTCTTTTGCCTAAGCCCAGATATCAATATTTTTCTTCAGGCAGCAGACTCTTTTGCCAAAGCCCAGACATCAATATCCTTCTTCAGGCAGCAGACTCTTTTGCCAAAGCCCAGACATCAATATCTTTCTTAAGGCAGCAGATTCTTTTGCCTAAGCCCAGACATCAATATCCTTCTTCAGGCAGCAGATCCTTTTGCCTAAGCCCAGACATCAATATCTTTCTTCAGGCAGCAGATCCTTTTGCCTAAGCCCAGACATCAATATCTTTCTTCAGGCAGCAGATCCTTTTGCCTAGGCTCAGACATCAATATGTTTTGTTTCTTAAGGCAGCAGACTCTTTTGCCTAAGCCCAGACATCAATATCTTTCGTAAAGCAGATCAGATCCTTTGCCTAAGCCCCGACATCAATATCTTTCTTCAGGCGGCAGATCCTTTTGCCAAAGCTCAGACATCAATATCTTTCTTCAGGCGACAGATCCTTTTGCCAAAGCCCAGACATCAATATCTTTCTTCAGCGGCAGATCCTTTTGCCAAAGCCCAGACATCAATATGTTTCTTCAGGCAGCAGATCCTTTTGCCTGAGCCCAGACATCAATATGTTTCTTAAGGCAGCAGATCCTTTTGCCTAAGCCCAGACATCAAAATCTTTCTTAATGCAGCAGATCCTTTGGCAAACAACCATTGATCATTTATGGAGGAAAGTGAGACGCTTAAGCCTTTTCACACTTCAGGTCTTGTGTATCGGGAGTCATCCTGCTGCCCAATTCAGTGCACACTGCTGTTCTCTGGAATAGCAGGATTCACACTGTATCTGGGACATCAGCCCCACATGCTGTATTGATGTCAAAACAGGGTAAAGTGGCAGGTGATGGAGGCAGCAGTCTCAATCACTTCTAGAGTGAAGCAGATTCATCTGTATGACAAGGGCACCTGTCTTACATCACATGCTTCACAGCAGTTTAGTTAACAAGCATTAATGCTTAGACTCCTCCAGTCAACGTGGATCTTACTCTGCTTTCAACTCTGACACTGCATTCCCCTACAATGATCACATGCGTAACAGACACATCCGCTTCACAGTTCACTGTGTAACACATTGGGCAAGTTGTAATTCTATCACTCAAATCATCATCAGTAACTAATACCATCACAACAGTAAAATCCCTTCGGAGACCCTTTTGAAAGGCCATTACAAACAAAATCAACACAGTTAGAACACTTCAACATTTTCAAGTTCAAGTCAACTCATGATTTACAGAAAATTGTACATTTAAAAAAGACAACCACACAAAACAAAACAAAGAAAAACAATGAAAGAAAAGGGAAAACAAACAGGCTACTACAGCCGGTGAATGAGACAGTGCATCAACAAATCCCACAACTGTTCCCCCATTTTCTAATCTTTTCCATGCTTCCAATTATATGTCTGCCTCAAGTTCCAGTTATCATTCACACTAGTTTTGCACAAGATATTATATAACCCAAAGATTAACTGGACATTCATATATGTGTACATACAGTTATGAGGCATATCAATGTATAAAAGCCTGTAGACTTGACATGATTTTTTTTAATGAAAAAAAAAAGAGGTTTCTGATATGAAAAAATGTTGGCCATTTCAGACCTGGCTCAATAAGTTCAATGCACCGGCTTCACAAATACAAGGACTTCAGACATTCACTAAAACTGACTGAAGACTTGTAGAACAATGCACACTTACAGTCATGATCCAGTTCTGGCTTCTCACACAATTCACTGACTGGGGCGATGAACACTGTGAAATGGTCTTCATGAATAGAAACAACTAACTAATCATAATGCACAACAAGGAGTCAGAAACAATGAAAAGACAGAGGCAAAAATGGTCACAAATGAAATACATACAAAAACACACATATGTATACATAAAAAAAGAGCAGGTGACCTGACAGACAGAACCAACCATGTACAGTACAATTAATCATGTCAGTAGTAAGTCCACAACAGGTTTGACCTACACACACACCCACACACCCAGAGACACAACTCTTGTCACAAGTCATTATCTTTTGATCCCAGTATATTTCAATAGTTTAGTTTCTCCTCCTTGAGTCCAGTTTATGTACAGCGTGTGCACAGTCATGTGAACACGAAGATATGTACAGAATAAGAAAATACTCTGATTTTGATGGGTATTTTTTTTTTTTTTTTTAACATATACAGCGTGGTGACCCGCAACAGAGGGAAGACAGTGACAAGCTCCATTTCTTTTTACCTTTTACAGCCTGTCACAGAACTCTTTTCAACAGCATTACTATTGGTTCTCTCTCCACTCAACCACATAGCTCTCTTCCACATTATTATTGGTTCTCTCTCCACTCACTCAACCACATAGCTCTCTTCCACATTATCATTGGTTCTCTCTCCACTCAACCACATAGCTCTCTTCCACATTATTATTGGTTCTCTCTACACTCAACCACATGGCTCTCTTCCACATGATTATTGGTTCTCTCTCCACTCAACCACATAGCTCTCTTCCACATCATTATTTGGTTCTCTCTCTCCACTCAACCACATAGCTCTCTTCCACATTACTATTGGTTCTCTCTCCACTCAACCACATAGCTCTCTTCCACATTATTATTGGTTCTCTCTACACTCAACCACATGGCTCTCTTCCACATGATTATTGGTTCTCTCTCCACTCAACCACATAGCTCTCTTCCACATCATTATTGTTCTCTCTCCACTCAACCACATAGCTCTCTTCCACATTTACTATTGGTTCTCTCTCCACTCAACCACATAGCTCTCTTCCACATTATTATTGGTTCTCTCCACTCAACCACATGGCTCTCTTCCACATTATTATGGTTCTCTCTCCACTCAACCACATGGCTCTCTTCCACATTATTATTGGTTCTCTCTCCACTCAACCACATAGCTCTCTTCCACATTATTATTGGTTCTCTCTCCACTCAACCACATAGCTCTCTTCCACATTATTATGGTTCTCTCCACTCAACCACATGGCTCTCTTCCACATTATTATTGGTTCTCTCTCCACTCAACCACATGGCTCTCTCTCCCACATGATTATTGATTCTCTCTCCATTCAACCACACGGCTCTCTTCCACATCATTATTGGTTCTCTCTCCACTCAACCACACGGCTCTCTTCCACATGATTATTGTTTTTTTTCTCTCCACTCAATCACATGGTTCTCTTCCACATGAATATTGTTTTTTTTCTCCACTCAATCACACGGCTCTCTTCCACATGATTCTCTCTCCACTCAACCATACGGCTCTCTTCCTCATTATTACTGGTGGTTCTCTCTCCACTCAACCATACGGCTCTCTTCCTCATTATTATTGGTTCTCTCTCCATTCAACCACATGGCTCTCTTCTACATGATTATTATTGGTTCTCTCTCCATTCAACCACATGGCTCTCTTCTACATGATTATTGGTTCTCTCTCCATTCAACCACATGGCTCTCTTCTACATGATTATTGGTTCTCTCTCCACTCAACCACATGGCTCTCTTCTACATGATTATTGGTTTCTCTCCACTCAACCACATGGCTCTCTTCTACATGATTATTGGTTCTCTCTCCATTCAACCACATGGCTCTCTTCCACATGATTATTGGTTCTCTCTCCATTCAACCACACGGCTCTCTTCTTCATGATTATTGGTTCTCTCTCCATTCAACCATACGGCTCTCTTCTACATGATTCTCTCTCCACTCAACCACACGGCTCTCTTCCACATTATTATTTGTTCAGTTACACTCCACACATAATTTTGTTAGTAAAGACATGAAAATAGTTACTTTTGTCCACACACTTATTTTCACCTTTGTAAACAATTTTTTCAAATAAAGACACTGTTTTTGCTCAGACTGATCATACACACAAGCACTTAGTTTATTTCATGCCAATTTTTCGCTCACAACAGTAACAGCACTTATCTTTCTTCATGACAATATTTGGTTTTAATTCCGGAACACTTTGTTCTTTCAAGCAAGGGCCAATACATCAAGCTGTCACAGTGCCACACAAGTCAGAAGCTTCGCTTCACTTCCACACCCACTGCTGTATTGGTCAGGCAAAGAGCTAGCCCGAGGTCAGTGGTCCATTCTTCATAAAGGTAGATATACATTAAGATACCATGACAGATACCTCAAAACTAGGCGGTAATGCACTTCTGTTCATGAATCAATGTCAAGAAACAGAACAAATATTAGGCGCACATTGGCAGGGATTTATTCTCTTCATGAATCAATGCTACCAAACAGAACAAATGACAGACAAGGATTAATTCTTAAACTTCAAATTCCAGTAAGATACTTACAAAACTTACGGGAAAAAGACTATTTTGCAATGCATGCACCACTCTAAATTAAAAAAAGAAGAAAAAAAGGGAGAGAAGAAGGGAGGGGGAAGAGAGGACAGGAGAAAGTGGGGAGGTTGGAAGAAAAGGGCAAAACTCAAGGACATATCAACAAACATGGAAATGAAACAGCACTTGATGCAAAGAGCTACCCAGGTCTGTGACACTGTCACATAGACTTTGAATACAATGACCTGGCAGGTGTTAGTCTCTGCACAGGGAGGGGACAACTCAGGGATAGGGGACACCACCATTGAGGAAACGTGGATATTACTGTCACTGCACAGGGAGGGGACAACTCAGCGATAGGGGACACCACCACTGAGCAAACGTGGATATTACTGTCACTGCACAGGGAGGGGACAACTCAGCGATAGGGGACACCACCACTGAGGAAACGTGGATATTACTGTCACTGCACAGGGAGGGGACAACTCAGGGATAGGGGACACCACCACTGAGGAAACGTGGATATTACTGTCACTGCACAGGGAGGGGACAACTCAGCGATAGGGGACACCACCACTGAGCAAACGTAGATGTTACTGTCACCCCTCCTCACCGCCCACCTCAAACCACCCGCACTGAAATGTAGTGGTCAGGGTCAAAACACTAAAACACAGGAGGACTGTTTACCAAAACTCATTTCACAATGCCTTTTCCCCCACTATAGATGAGAACCATGCTGGAACTGAGGTACATTCCTGAAGACATTCACAAAGTAAAAGCACACACTGTCATGTGACTGTACACTAACAATTTTCAATGATGCCATCTTTCATGTACAAATACACAATCTTCTGTTCTGACCGACCTTCTGGCAGTCAATTTAGACATACAACATGATACCAGGCATGACTGATATGTACATTATCTGAATAAAATCTGGTAATATGTGAACAAGTTCTCACACTGGATATGCTCATGCCTCTGTGTGTGTGAGTGTGTGTGTGTGTGTGTGTGTGTGTGTGTGTGTGTGTGTGTGTGTGTGTGTGTGTGTGTGTGTGTGTGATGATCTCTTTCTGCGCATACAAATGAATTGGCCTGTTCAATCCATGTCATCTCATTCAAGCTGTTTCTTCTCTATTTTTATATTTACCTCACTTTGTTTTCACTGAGCACTTACACAACAGGCTGATAAGCTCTCCTTCCTTTCTTCTTTAGTAAAGCTTAGGGCGATATGGGACCATGGAGCACAGCAAAATACACTAAGCCAGTCAACACTCTTCAAGTTTCTCACAAAGATGATAACACTTTCTCTAAACAGGAAAAACACATCTCATTAAAACACATCCACTAGAACTATGAGCTCCATGATATAACAAACATCAGCAGCAAATGCACAAGAATATTTCCATGATCACTTACAGATGTTAGTGCCTTTAAGTGAACCTCCCTAGAAAGTAGACATTAATCTGTGGCATACTCTTCATGATCTGTAGTCATAAGTAACTATAGTCATGTAACTATAGTCACTACACTAACAGCTATCATGATCCTTGAAACACAATAAAGCAAACAAGAACAATAAAACAAAGAGTAACATGTCTGTGACATACTTTTCATGCTCTATTGTCATGACACTAGAGACACTACACAAACAGTTATCATAATCCTTGAAACACAACCATAAAAGAAAGAGTTATGTCTGTGGCATGTCTTCATGCTCTGTTGTCATGTCACTACAGTTACTACACGAACAGTTATCATAATCCTTGAAACACAACAATAAAACAAAGAGTAATGTAGCACATATGTAACTTAAAAGAACAACACTAACTTACCACATCAACTTGACACATTATATCATGGTATATAAATAATGGGACAAAATCAACTGTAATGTTCCAAGACAACGAGACAAATAATAAAGTAGATCAAATCATCAACCTTTTGCCATACAAAAATCATGTCAAAACACCCAAGTCAATAAGCTAGGTGGGGAGGGCAGTAAGTAGCGGTTCAGTACAAAAGCTGGCCAGTCTTGACCTCACAATTACATACATGTATATACATGCCATTCAACAACAAAAACGAGCAAACAAAAAAGCCTCCAGCTCATCACTTGAGGCCATTGTCAGCGATACACAAAGTTCTGGTTCTGTTGTGCCCTGAGAGTAGCAAGTTGTCACATTTGGCAAGTATCAGCATGTTCTTCTGTGAATTATGATCTTTTTACTCGTCTGTGAAGTGCCACAGCCTGATCTTCACTCGTCTGTGAAGTGCCACAGCCTGATCTTCACTCGTCTGTGAAGTGCCACAGCCTGATCTTTACAGACATTAGGCTGAAGGAGAGATGTTAAGTGTAGTACCTGTTTGCTTCAAAAACCTCGGTCTTCTTGGAAACTGTGGGTACATGTAGAAACTTGCATTTGTACTATCTAGCCTGAGGGCTTTCTCTATCTACAACACTTACCACTGTCTACAGACTTCAAGAGCACTTTATTTGGACTAAAATGCCAAAGCGTCAGGACACCAGATTTCAAAGGTACTGTCTGAACAGAAGAGTGAAACACCACAGGTAGCTTCCAAATGATCTGCTTAGCGTCAGGACAGACTCTTTCTACCACAGCCAATCCAGTGCAGCATGCTGGTTCCACATGAATTATTCATGACGGCTGAAAACAGCTTGGATTACCAATATAGATGGCAAACTATCGACGACAGTTTCTCTCTTAACTGAAGCACACAGTCCATGGTCTAGTTTGCAGTGTTATACTGAACTAAGAACTGATTCTTGATTGAAGCTTGAACAATCTTTTCACAAGGGAGAGAACACAACCTGCTTGCAGGTGCTTGACAAAATATATTATGAGGCCTTCTGAGCTCGGAACTGTTTTGATTTTGTTGTAAATTCAATTTCAACAATTTCTTTGTAAATAATTTAACTTGTTCACTTCCACAGAATTGTGAATTAATTATTTTGGATGTACCAAATGAAAATGTTTACTTACGAATCAAGAATAGAAATTCAGGTCAATCAACACACAAACTGACATCTGTCACTGGAGCATTGATACAAACTGGTTTCCATTATAGGAGAACTTTCACATGATTTGCTTCCCTTTGCAAGTAAGAAACAATTTGCATGCATATTGAGCAATCCTTTTTTTCACCATGAACTAGGTTCACCAAGGTTCAGGTATCCCACCCCAAGATCACCAAGATCGCAAACTAGACAAACTGGGTGCATAATCTAAATGTTTGTTCAATTAAGAACGGCTTCAAAGTATAGCAAACTAGAAAAACTGGGTTAATAATCTAAATGTTTGTTCAATTAAGAATGGCTTTGAAGTGTAGCAAACTAGACATACTGGGTTCATAATCCAAATGTTAGTTCAATTAAGAACAGCTTCAAAGTATAGCAAACTAGGCAAACTGTGTTCATAATTTAGAAGTTTGTTCAATTAAGAACAGCTTTGAAGTATCTTTATGATACAATAAACACATAAGAACACTTTACAAAAAATCAAGATACTTTTCAAAAGGTGGACTTGGGTCAAAACAGAATTCAGTTCAACAGAAAACTTTGATATGGACAGTTTGTTGCACTGAACACATCAATTCACTGACATGTTAGCCTTCTTATGAAAAAAAAATAAAGCTCCTTTTGCCAAGTTTGCCCCATGCAGATTACAGTTTCCAGGCTTGGCAAAAGCCTAGTGGTTCTGGTGTACAGATCACACAGACTACAATCTACTGGACTGGGGATATACATTACAGCCCTTGAATCCACCTGATTCTGAAATACAAATCACACTGAGCAACTGACCAATGTGGACACGGGTAAAGCAAAGATGACAGTTACATTGTACTTGCTTTGTACAAAAAAGCCCCTATGCAAGTGACTGGTCAAGCTGCAGGTACGCAGAACCTTTGACTGCTGGCTGCATCCAGTTAAAAGTGTCAAAATGCGACAAACATGAGTCAACAAGCTTTGTGCACTAAAAAAAGCCCTTGGAAGCAACCGCTCAGAGCACAGCCTTCTCAGTCAAGAGGTTAGAAAAAGCAACCGATTGAAAAGAAGACACAGGGACCGTGGGGGGAAAGATGTTTGGCATATCTGCCATGAGATTCCATTCTCAGAGACACCGTCCAGCTACAAGATCTAAAAACTTAACGGGAAACCACCACCAAAAACATAAAATCACTAATGTCCAGCTTAACTACTGTTATGCTGGATATTATGTTTAGATATGGTAATAAAATTACGTTTAGATATGGTCATAAAATCACGTTCGGATATGGTCATCAAATCACGTTTAGATATGGTCATAAATCTTTCCTGATTTCATGGCCATTGCAAGTCTTTTATGCTGGAAATAGCGTTTAGATCTGTTCACAAATCTTTCCAAATTTCATATCATTGCAAGTCCTCTTTCTGTTTAACGGCAAACACTCTGGCATCACCGCTCTCTCCATTTTCATGTGAGCTGATTTCAACGTGGTGACAGCCCTGATATGGCTCTTTGCAGTCGGCTGGACTATAAGCAACATTACCTTACCTTACCTTACCTTACCATTTTGACAGTTCACGAAGCAATGACAGCTGAAACTGCCTGCAGGGACTCTATGGTCCTATGCTGATTTTCTACTACATCAGAGCTTCCCTTCAGCTTCCAGGCAAATGTAAATTCAAAACAAAACCAAAACCAGAAATAAAATGGCATGCCATAAAATGAACACTCACACACACACAAACAATTTTATCTCCTGTACACACACACACACAAACTATGTTATTTCCTGTAACTAGTGTCAGATTAATGGCACATCATTCCATATGCCATTTATTCATGTCTACTAATGGTGAGCTGTTACAAACAGATCACAGGATCCCCTCTGCAGTAAAAAGAGCAGAAGAAAATGGTTCTGTTAGCTCTGGAATCTTATGCTAAGAATATCCCTAACAACTCTTTTTCCTTTTATCTTTTTTTAAATGTCATTTTTTCCCCATGGCTTACACTTCCCTTGCCCAAAAAGATTGTTTGGTAATATATGGGTAGTTGACATGGTTTGGTTAATACATGGGTAGTTGACATGAGTGGGTTTGCAGAAACCCATACCAGGTTCTTCATATAGGAGGAAGACAGATGCAAAACATGATGACATTTGGTCATGAATTTTCTTGTGCCACAAATCATACGATACTAAAGGAGAAGCTAAGTACATGTATATCCATCATAACAGGACAGATCACAAGGTAACTGTACACCAGTCAGGTCTATCCCTGACACACACCATAGGCTAATGACAAAGCAGTTAACAACATACTGCTCAGGTACCATTTGCAAGGTACCAAATCAACAGTCAGGTGTACTCACAAGGAAAGGTACATTTATGGAACGGGACACCCACTGTCTCACCTGTTAAGGCTGCACACACTTTCCTTCTGTACAAAAACCCAGGGATGGTCTTGTGTTGCAACAAGGCTATAACACATACTCCCATTACTGAAACAACACATCATCTGTAAGCATTTGTCCCGATTCTCCGGGCAGATCCCACACAGTGGAACTAATACTCATTCCTCCAATTACTCCCAAACATACCGTCTTCAAGGGGTATCACATTCAGGTCTTATTACTTTGCAGAGGCACAGCAAAAATCATGTTTTTATACCCCCCCCCCCCCCCCCCCCAAAGCTTTTGAACTAAAGACACTGATATATTCATGGTAGTTTCTTTACCATTCAAACTTAAAAAAGAAATGGGGGAGAAAGGAAGTGACAATACAAATTCTCAAGATTTTTTTTTTTCTTTTTTTCTGTTATCTTCTTTGTTTGTTGCTGTTGCTTAAATCAGCTAAAAACAGAATTGTCAACAAAAAAGAAAAAAGAAAAAGAGACAAAACAACAACAAAAATCTGAGGGTTATACCCTGCAAAGAGTTTGACAGTCCCATTAAACTCCATCCAGACACAGCACTGATCTGTGATCAAGTATCGATCGCAGTCAGCCAAAGACTACCTAAAACCCAGGACTTCAGGAAAAACATCTGCCAATTTGGGGCAACTCCACATGAGCTACCGCTCCGGAGCTATGCAGATCTGTGGGTGATGACCTCCTCACTTCGTCCACCTGTCTCCACCAACCTGCTCTCCAGCTACACGCCGGATTCTACTGAAACTCATCATCAGAACTGAGCAGCGTCGTTTTCTCATTGAATCGCTGCTTTCCTCCAGGAACGCCAATGGCTTGGCTGGGCTGCTGCTGCTGCTGTGGCTGCTGACCGGAGGCTGGTGGGGTGGGGGGTGGGGGGGGGTGGGGGCTCCAGCCCTCATGTTGGCACTTCCGTTTTGTGCTGAGTGCTTGGCCGCTCTTGCTGGTAATAGCTATCCTGGTTCCAACTGCTGTCGGCCACATCATCATCGCGGTGGTAGGGCACCTACATCCATTTAAGAGCAAAATAACAACTGAGTTTTGAAAAAAATCACATGGTTTGTTTGTCCTGATTCTTTATTTTACATGCCTTTCATATAAGTGCAAAACAAACCAAGTGTCAACCCTGAGAAAGGTTTCAATACACAAATGACAAATGAACACTGTAACTTTCCATCCTTCTTATCTGATAGAGAGAGAGAGAGAGAGAGAGAGAGAGAGAGAGAGAGAGAGAGAGAGAGAGAAGAGAGAGACAAGAGAAAGGGGGAGTGAGAGAGAGACAGAGAGAGAGAGACAGACAGTGAGAGAGAGGGGGTGTGTGTAATGAGAGAATGAGCGAGGGTGCATGAATGAGAGAACGTAAGAGTGACTCTGTGTGTGTGCGTGTGTGTGTGTGTGTGTGTGTGTGTGTGTGTAAGTGCAGACTGCACACTGTGTGTGCATGTGCATTTCAAGTATGTCTTCCCTGCATATCAGTGTAAATGTTCATCATTCTGTTAAAAGGAAGAACCTGAATGCATTACAGAACCATTTAAATCTGTGTGCAAAGTAACTGACTTGGAAGTGAAGGAGGAAAGGCTACTTTTGAGACAGATCAGTTTGATCTTTTCAAAGATCCCTTCCCCTCCACGTACACAGAAGTCTTAATAACAACAATCATGATGAACCACAGGTATTAACAGGTTTAACCTCACCAACTTCCCATATCAGAAGCCAAAAATATCATTTCAGCTGAAGTTGAAACGGTTCTTTCTCATCATGTGATCATCATAATTTTGATACACATATCAGGCTGGTTTCTGGAGGCTTTCTTTTCTTTTCCTTTTTTTGATGATCTGATCATTATGAAAGATAATATCAATTCCATATTGTGATGTTCTTTTTTCTTATTCATTCATTTTTAAAAATCTACTTATACTGGTTCGGACTTGGCTCCTATGCAGCAAGAGCCACTGTTCCCTTTATAGAGAAATGCCCTCTGCATAGTTGAAAAGCTAAAGCCTCCTCCTCGGTGCTTCCTTTAGTGTGCCTTGTAGGCTGATAACTACAGTGTCCATTTCACCTGCGCCCCCCCTCCTGCCCTCAGCTCCCCACCTGTCTGACCTGCGCCCGCCCCTCCTGCCCTCAGCTCCCCACCTGTCTGACCTGCGCCCGCCCCTCCTGCCCTCAGCTCCCTACCTGTCTGACCTGCACCCACCCTCCTGCCCTCAGCTCCCCACCTGTCTGACCTGCACCCCCCCTCCTGCCCTCAGCTCCCTACCTGTCTAACCTGCACCCCCACTCCTGCCCTCAGATCCGCACCTGTCTGACCTGCACCCCCCCTCCTCCTGCCCTCAGCTCCCCACCTGTCTGACCTGCACCCCCCCCTCCTGCCCTCAGCTCCCCACCTGTCTGACCTGCACCCCCCCTCCTGCCCTCAGCTCCCCATCCTCCTGCCCTCAGATCCCCATCCTCCTGTCCTCAGCTCCCCACCTGTCTGACCTGCACCCCCCCTCCCACCCTCAGCTCCCTACCTGTCTAACCTGCACCCCCACTCCTGCCCTCAGATCCCCACCTGTCTGACCTGCACACCCCCCCCTCCTGTCCTCAGCTCCCCACCTGTCTGATCTGCACCAAACCCCCCCCCCCCCCCCCCCCCCTCAGCTCCCCACCTGTCTGACCTGCACCCCCCCCCCTCCTGTCCTCAGCTCCCCACCTGTCTGACCTGCACACCCCCTCCTGTCCTCAGCTCTCCACCTGTCTGACCTGCACCCACCCTCCTGCCCTCTCTCCCCACCTGTCTGATCTTCACCCCCCCTCTGCCCTCAGTTCCCACCTGTCTGATCTGCACCCCCCTCCTGCCCTCAGATCAGATCGCCCCACCTGTCTGACCTGCACCAACCCCCCCCCCCCCCCTCAGCTCCCCACCTGTCTGACCTGCACCAACCCCCCCCCCCTCAGCTCCCCACCTGTCTGACCTGCACCCACCCCTCCTGTCCTCAGCTCCCCACCTGTCTGACCTGCACCCACCCTCCTGCCCTCAGCTCTCCACCTGTCTGACCTGCACCCACCTTCCTGCCCTCAGCTCCCCACCTATCTGACCTGCACCCCCACTCCTGCCCCTCAGCTCCCCACCTATCTGACCTGCACCCCCCCTCCTGCCCTCAGCTCCCCACCTGTCTGACCTGCACCCACCTTCCTGCCCTCACCTTCCCACCTGTCTGACCTGCACCCCCGCCCTCAGCTCTCCACCTGTCTGACCTGCACCTACACTCCTGTCCTCAGCTCCCCACCCTCCTGTCCTCAGCTCCCACCTGTCTGACCTGCACCCACCCTCCTGTCCTCAGCTCCCCACCTGTCTGACCTGCACACCCCCCTCTGCCCTCAGATCCCCACCTGTCTGACCTAAACCCACACTCCAGTCCTCAGCTCCCCCCACCTTTCTGACCTGCACCCACCCTCCTGTCCTCAGCTCCCCCCACTGTCTGACCTAAACCCACCACTCCAGTCCTTAGCTCCCCACCTGTCTGACCTGCACCCCCCTCCTGCCCTCAGCTCCCCACCTTCTGACCAGCACCCACACTCCAGTCCTCAGCTCCCCACCTGTCTGACCTGCACCCACCCTCCTGTCCTCAGCTCCCCACCTGTCTGACCTGCACCCACACTCCAGCCCTCAGCTCCCCACTGTCTGACCTGCACCCCCCCTCCTGCCCTCAGCTCCCCACCTGTCTGACCTGCACCCACCTTCCTGCCCTCACCTTCCCACCTGTCTGACCTGCACCCACCCTCCTGCCCTCAGTTCCCCACCTGTCTGACCTGCACCCACCCTCCTGCCCTCAGCTCCCCACCTGTCTGACCTACACACCCCCTCCTGCCCTCAGATCCCCACCTGTCTGACCTGCACTTCCTGCCCTCAGCTTCCCACCTGTCTGACCTGCACCCCCAACCTCCTGCCCTCAGCTCCCCACCTGTCTGACCTGCACCCCCCCCCCCCCCCAGCTCCCTACCTGTCTGTCCTTACCCACCCAGGGTTCCCACTTTTTCACAGGAAAAAAATTCAAGGGGTTTTTCAAGGGTTTCTAAAGGGGATATTTTAATTTTTAAGGGGCAAATTTAGCCGTACAATTGAAAAAAAAAAAAAAAGAGTGAATATAACCTTACACATGTAATCCAGCCATGATGATAAGGTGATTACACTTCTGTAGTCTTTTCCACGCTCAATATCATATACATACAAAAAATTAAAAATAAAGTCTTTATACAGAAATTGAGAAATCAGAAAAAGAAAACTTTCAATCTGCTTTCCAGACCAGTATCTGACATGAATTTCCAGCTGCTTCTGTTTCAAGTCAATGATTTCAAACAGCATGACATATTCATTAATTTTCTACCAGCAGCTGCAGCGAGGCCGAGGCCTCCTCTCTAGCACATTTCAGGAGGGAGCTCAGCAAACTTTACTTTTAAAATACAGCCACTGTATGTGCTGTCGTGTGGAAGTGTGTGTGAATGGTTGGCGGGCCTGGACTAACCTAATGCTTGTTCTGGGCAGGATAGGGAGCAGGGTAATCCCTTTTGAAAAGGCGAAATGTGGGTAGCCTTCCTGCAGCTCCACTTACCGTTTTTTTTTCCCCCCATTTCAAAACGGAGTGTGACTGATGGCGGAGAATGAAGCAAAATGTAAAAGAGAGAGGGGTTAGTTACCGCCAAGGACATCGACAAACAAAGCACAGGACAAGACACAATGCAATTCGACCTCTTGGGTCTTCAAAAAAAAAAAAAAAAAAAAAAAAAAAAAAAAACATCGCATTTAACATTTAGGACAGTACAAACAAAGAACGAAGACTGAATTATCTGTCCATGTGGTACTGGTAGGAAGAATGGCCACCAGACGGAAATGACAGAGGGGATTATGGGAGAGGAAAAGGGGAGGGGGGGGGGGGGGGGGGGGGGGGGGGGGGGGGGGGGGTAGTGAAATGATGGGGTTGTGTAGCTGGTTTAGTGGGGTGGTGTGATATATTTGTGATGGTTGTGGTTAAGGTGGATTGATAATAATGCTAAGTAAGGGGGGGGGGGGGGGGGGGGGGGGGGGATTTTTATATATATTTTATTTTTTATATATATATATATATAGAAGGGATAGTAATGATAATGATAGTGGTAGTAGTAATATAATAACTAGATGAATAAAAATGAAAAGTACTGTAATAACAAAAAAATTAAGTGAATAAAATAGATAAATGATTTTTTTTTTTTTGTTTTTTGGTTTGTGTGTGTGTGTGTGTGTGTGTGTGTGTGTGTGTGTGTGTGTGTGTGTGTGTGTGTGTGTAGGCTAGCTGGTAGTAAGTTAGGGGGGAGGGGTGTGGTATGAATGCTGTCTTTTTGAACAAGTAGGATTTTTTTTTTTTTTTTTTTTTTTTAACAAATGCGCACTTAAATGAGTCACTTAAAGTCTATGGAGACGACGTGACGATTGATTTGAAGATTCAGTCTGTGATTTCACTCTTTTTTTTTCAGTTCTGACAGAAAAAAAGGAGCAATGCCAAAAGTTGCAAGACATCTACTTTTGGTTTCCCCACACCGATAGTTCGTCGCAATCGAGGAATATGGAAGCATTGCTGCAAACAGTTTCGCGTTGTCTTCAGCAGATCGGAAACTGTAATGATTGTTGATGGCATGAATCGTCCACAACACTTCAGCTTTCAACACATCTGTCCCCACTTGCTGTTATTGTGGATTGGCTGACGATTCTTACTGAGGAAAGGGTCTGACCCGATTTGATGAATTTGATGATTGCCGAACAAAGTCCGTAAGACTACCGACCGGCCTACTCGCTTTATCCAATTCCACGTATTTTTTTCCTCTTTCCGTGATTTGCAACCGCCAATTCGCCATTGTCCGAACATCAACGGTCTTTTTGCACACTTTACAGAAAAAAAACGCATGTTTGTTGTCTGCATTCAGTGATCCAGCTTCGATATTCTTCCTTCTGTAGCCACAATGGATCAAATGCGTAATTTCCCTTTGGCATGATGACAGACGCAACAGTGTCGGACTTCACCGAAGATGAGGGAGCATGGGCGCCCTTTGTCGGAAGTCAAACTGCGCATGCGCAAACGATAACCGACCTATTGAATTGCTTCCCTTTGCTTGAAAAGCAGACGACACGCAACACGATTCGAGAAGCGAAAATCGATGTCCGAAGTCTCGTTCGCGTTTGTTCTCCGATTCGTCTTCAAATGTTACGGTCAGTTTTGGTCCAAAAACGATTTTAAAGGGGATTTCAAGGGATGGTAGGGATATCTGCAGTTTTCAGGGTTTTCAAGGGCCTTTTTGACCCAGCTGAAATTTAAAGGGTTTTCAAGGGTCTTCCTCCTCAGCTCCCCCCACCCCCCTGCCCATAGCTCCCCACCTGTCTGACCTGCACACACCTGCTGCCCTCTCAGCTCCCCACCCTCCTGCCCTCAGCTCCCCACCCTCCCCACCCTCCTGCCCTCAGCTCCCCACCCTCCTGCCCTCAGCTCCCCACCCTCCTGCCCTCAGCTCCCCACCCTCCTGCCCTCAGCTCCCCCCCCTCCTGCCCATAGCACCCCACCTGTCTGACCTGCACACACCTGCTGCCCTCAGCTACCCACCTGTTTGGATCCGGTGTGCTGAGTGTGCTGTGTGTACTGCTGGTACTGAGGGTGGAAGTTGTGGATAGCGTCCTGCATGATGTCACGTGGATTCATCGTCTCTTTCAGGGATGAGGAGATGCTCTGCAGGGATACGGTGCGACCTTGACCTTTGCTGGTAGGACCTGAGCTGTAGATGCTATAAGGGAAGGCAAAGCGCAGAGCGATGGAGGCGACAAACATCTCCAGGCATATGAAGAAGTTCTGCCAGCCGGCTGACACGGTGAGATGCCGAAGTTCGTGTACTGTACGTCATTCAATGAGGCCTGCGCGCAAGGCAAACCCCCAGGGAACTTGGCGCTAGAGGGGAAGGTAGGGCGGGCATTAGAGTCTGACATGGTAAGTATACTTAGCCAAACAGGGAGTATAACACAAACTCCCCATTTTGGCGTCGTATACTATACCATGTCAGACCATAGCAGAATTTAAAGTAATAGGAGGAGGGCCGAGCGCCCCTAATGGTTCCTGGGGTAGACCGATATGGCTGCATTGGCCGCCACAAATGAAATCCCTTTAGAACCATCAGCCCTGGTCATGCGGATGTCCCTTAAATAAAAGTTTATGAAAGGGTTCTCCGAACGCCAGTAGGCTGCCTCCAGGAGATGGCGCACGGGGACAGAGTGCTGGAACGCTGAGGACGTGGCCAGCGCTCTGACCTCATGGGCTCGGGGTGACAGGGCTGGGAGGTCTTTGTACGCCTGGGCATAGGCAGATCTGATAGTATTGGATAGCCACCTAGAGATAGTGCCCGCCGATATGTCCTTCTTTGTTGGGGTTGATGGAGATAAGAAGGCGTCGCTGCGAGGAACGCCTGGGGCGGGAACGCTCCAGTAGTATCTGAGGCACCTAGAGGGGCACAGGTCCATGTCCCCCCCCCGCTCGTTGCCTAAGATATCCGCTAGAGAGCGGATCAGGAGGGGGAAGGAGAGGTGTGCCCGGTTCCTGGTTCTTCGCTAGGAACTCAGGTAGGAACTTAAGTGAGACGAGCCGTCTCTGTGAAAGGCGATGTCCCGAGGGTCCCCGCTGAGGGCATGAATCTCACTTCGCCTTCTGGCTGAGGCCAGGGAGAGAAGGAAGGTGGTCTTGAAGGAGAGGAGGTCAAAGGGAATGGAGCGGAGGGGCTCGAAAGGGGGTTTTCTGAGGGCGCCTAACACCAGAAAGAGGTCCCACAAGGGGGCGCGCCTAGGGGATTGAGCTTCCCGTAGGGCAACCCCCCGTGATAGTTCTCTGAGTAGAAAGTCATTGTCGAAAGATGGGCCGCCGAGCTGTCGGATGGTGGTGCATACGGCCGATCGGTAGCCCCGAATGGAGCTAGCCGAGTTTTAAGGAGGACGAAAGGTGGGATAGGAAATTGCCTAGCTGGATGTTGGAGGGGTGTAGGTAGGGGACCGAGTTAGCCGTGCACCACGTGACCCATCTCTCCCATCTGTAATTATAGAGGGACTCTGTGCTAGCCCTACGAGAGGCCGAGGCCAAGTCTCGTAGTCCCTGCGATGCTCCCGCTTCTGTCAGGGTCTCTAGGACAGACCGGGGTCTGTCGGGCGGGGGCGGCGGGGACCGGTGGTCGCAATTTGGCTGGCATAGAAGCCAAGCGTGTAGGCGAAGCATCTGGGGATTGGAGTGAGGGGGCCCGAGCGAGGTTGTCTGAGCAAGTCCCACCGAGGGGCTAGCTGGAGAGGGGGAACGTGAGTTAGGGACCTGAGGTCCGGGAACCACGACTGAGTCGGCCACCATGGGGTTATGAGGATGAGTTTGGGTCTCTCCAGCCTGGCCTTCCTGATCACTTTGTGAAGTATGGGGAAGGGGGGGAAAGGCGTAGGCGACAAGTCCCGTCCAGGGGAGGGAGAGCGCATCGACCGCGTACGCTCGGGGGTCCGGGACTGGAGAGACATACATGGGGAGTCGATGGTTGAACCGTGTCGCAAATAGGTCGACCATGGGCTTGAACCAGTGATCCCAGACAGTGGTTAGTGTCAGCTTGTTCAGGGTCCACTCTGTGTGCAGGGGGTCCTGACCGGCTGAGAGTGTCTGCCAGGATGTTCCGTGTCCCCGCTATGTGTCTCGCACGGAGGGGTTCCCCGTGCGTGGCACCAGCGAAGGAGGGCCTCTGTCCTGAGAGAGAGGCGACCCCCCCCCCCCCCCCCCCCCCCCCCCCCCCCCCCTTGTTGACGTAATGGGCTACCGACGTGTTGTCCGTGAGAGAGGAGAACCAGTCGGTGCGAGATTAGATGCTGGAAGTGGAGGAGGCCAGTCTGACCGCTTCCAACTCTAATATGTTGATGTGGAGGCGAGCCATCTGTGTGTCCCACATCCCCGAGGCATGACTGTCCCCCAAGTGGGCCCCCCAGCCCGAGTTGGAGGCGTCCGTGTATAGCTCGAGGGACTGAGTTGGGAGAGAGATCGGAACGCCGGTGAACGCCGGTGATCAGGGTGGACGGATTGAGCCATTCCTCCGTGGCACCCGAGAAAGAACCAGGGGCCGAGGGGAATGGTCAGGTCCCAGCGGTCCGAGGTCTGGGACCAACGACGACGGAACTCCCTCTGCAGCTGGCGTTTGGGGACCCGACCCAGCGGAATGAGGGCAGAAAGGGACTCCATCATCCCTAAGAGGGAGGACAGAGTTCTGGCCGAGGTGTGCGAGGCTTCTCGGAGGCGCACGATGAGGTCCACAATGCGGGCGGACCTCTCCGGGGTCGGGGCGACCTTCATGGTAATCGTGTCGAAACTCATGCCCAGGAAAGAGAACCTCTGACTGGGAATAAGTTCGCACTTGAGGGGGTTGATTACAAACCCCAAGGTGGAACAAAGGCTGAGGAGGGGGGGGGGGGGGGGTGTGGGCCTGGCACTGAGCCTGGGAGGAGGCTAGGACAAGCCAGTCGTCGAGGTAAACCAGGAGGCGAATGTCCTCCTGCCTGGCAGGGCGGCCATCTCCTTGACAACCTTCGTGAAGAGGAAGGGTGCCAGGGAGAGGCCAAAGGGGAGAGCTGAACTGGAACACCCGAGCTTGCCAGACAAACCGGAGGTAACGTCTGTGCGCCGGGTGGATAAGGATTTGGAAATACGCATCTTTCAGATCTATGGAGGTCGCCCAATCTAAATGGTGAATGGAGTCTCTGATCTGGAAGGGTGTGTCCATCTTGAACTTGGTATGTCTTAGGAACTTGTTGAGGGGAGAAAGGTCGAGGATGGGCCTCCATCCCCCCGAAGGTTTGGGGATCACGAACAGGTGGGAGTAAAACCCGGGGTTGGGCTGGCACAATCGACCAAAGAGTTTGATCAGGTTGAGTGTGGGTATTAAGCCACTGGTCCCTCTCGGGGGCATAGAGCCACTGGTCCCCGGGGAGATAAGATAAGCGGGCTGTGGCGGCCCAGAGTACTGTGCAGGGACTCGCCGGGGGACCGGGGTAACCTGGGGCAGGAGGGGGGGAATAATAATCGACCGTAGTGTGTGGTCCCCCCCCGGGGAGCATGCCGGGCCCCAGAGGAATGGGGCAGGTTACCCGTGGTCCCGCTGGTAGATCCTCCCCCCGGAGGAACGGGACCGAGGACGTTGCCCAAGTGGGGGGCCGCCGAGTAGGTCGGGCCCCCAACGTCCTGACCCCTAGGGGAACCTGCGACGGGCGAGCGGGGTTGGTCGGCCGTCTTTGTGTATGATCACAACCGGTGGATGCACTCGGTGTTCCCATACGCCCAGAGTTATGGACATGTGCATGGTCGTGCCAAGACGTGGCCATAACACTGCCTCCGGAGCTAAGGGACGCTCCTCGTGCAGGGGTGTTGGCTGCACCTGTGCACGGAGGGGGGGAGAGCGTCGTGAGAAGGCGAGTCCAGATGGGGGGAAGAAGCGGACCCGCCTGTCTCATAGATACGAGTGACGGGTGGGGGTTCCAGCCCAAGGCCGTCACCCGTGCCTGTCCGCGGCCCGGCAAGGGTCCCGGGGGCGGGGGGGTCGCGTGACTCGGCATAGTAAGGCGATGAGTGTGTAAGCGCAGGAAAGCTAGAAGGCAGGCAGGGTGGCGGGGGGCGAAGCGGACTCCCGCTGGGAAGTTTTGGCTAGGGGGGGTCCCTTAAGTGGGGCCTTGCCCTTAGATTTCCTGGGCATGTCGAAAGAAAGGCACTTAGCAATGGCCGCCGGTTGCCTTCTAGCTTTCGAACGCAATGGTCGTGCGTCCGTCGGTTGGGTAGAGGAGGGAGATTCCCGCGTCCCCTCCGCGGGAGGGTCATCTCCAACTACCGCGGCCGTCCGTTCTCCCAAAGAGAGAACGGTTCGCTCGGGGTTGGAACCAACTCGTGGGTCCTCCGGGAAAGAGCGCGAACCCTGCACGTCAGGGTTGTTGCTCGACCCAGCCGAGTCCTTCACCATATTGGGCGATGGCGCCGAGCGAAACCGGAGCACACGATCGTAAGCGAGAAAGTCACGACGGTCGATCGAGGGGAATAACTAGGGCAATCGATCGACCGTGCGCACACAAAAAAAAAAACAAACGTACACAATGGAAAATAATAAAAAACAAGTCCGTACAGGGACACCAAGCGCAGCAGATAAAGGCGAAACTGCGCGTGAGAAGCGACCGTGACGTGGCGCAAAGTGCTGAGTAACGCCACGTGTAAATACCAGGACAACGGTCGATCGCGATCGTTGAGGACACGAAGGCGAGCGAGAATTTCTGGCAAATGAGGGAAGGGGGCAAAGGAATTAAATTGGACGAAAACAACCCCTGTAAAATACTGGGGTATAAGTTGTGCTTCTCCAAGATGGCCAGCACCACGCCTGCCAACACAACACTCCACATGTTGATTTACCAAGTTTCAAGTTCTTCATGATGAATATTTCTGTCCTGAGTTCATTCTCAGCAGTTTAACTAACTATTCCAGTTTCATGGCTGGACAGAACAAGCCTGACACAAATGAGTAAGCGCCAGTGAAAACTGTAACAAGTGAAGGCTTACAACATCTAAATGAAGGTTAACACCTTCCTCTACCCCCCTCCCCCCATTTCCTCCCTCTTCACACTGCACACCCACAACCACTACAGTAAGAAGCACAGCAGCAGCACAAACCAGAAGATGTTTCTCCTCTTAACGCATCGAGATATGCACACATTCATTTAAAAAGTTATGTACTTAACATGTACTTGAACATTATCACACACTTGTCTAATATCACATAGTTTGTGAAAAGACATAAAATTAAAGTACTACTACTACTGTCATACACTTGTATGCTCACAATCTCAATTTTCCACCCACATACGTAAGCACACACATACACAAAGAAAATTTTTTTCACACTCTCCATTTGGTATTGTTTCTTTTTTATGCACATATTCCTTCACATCCCCACCAAGAAAAATCAAGAGGTACATCCTATTTCAAGTCACTGCATTCCAAGCATTGTGCGTGTGTGTGTGTGTGTGTGTGTGTGTGTGTGTGTGTGTGTGTGTGTGTGTGTGTGCGTGTGTGTGTGTGTATGTGTGTGTATGCACATCTCTTTCTATTCCCATACCCACCTTGCCAGAAGGACAGGAAGATGACAGACTTGATGATGCAGAACTTGAGGACAGGGTCATAGGGACTGAGCAGCTCTTTTGTGGCAAAGTAGAAGAGGAGGAGGGCGTACAGTGCCAGACTGACAGAGATGTTGTAGATGATGGTGATGTACAAGTAGCGCGCTGGCTGGTCTGAAAACAGCAAGGATGCATTCAGCTCATAGCCAGTCACACAACCAGTGGCTGGTCTGAACACAGCAAGGATGCATTCAGCTCATAGCCAGTCACACAACCAGTGGCTGGTCTGAACACAGCAAGGATGCATTCAGCTCATAGCCAGTCACACAACCAGTGGCTGGTCTGAACACAGCAAGGATGCATTCAGCTCATAGCCAGTCACACAACCAGTGGCTGGTCTGAACACAGCAAGGAACGCTTTCAGCTCATAGCCAGTCACACAACCAGTGGCTGGTCTGAACACAGCAAGGAACGCTTTCAGCTCATAGCCAGTCACACAACCAGTGGCTGGTCTGAAAACAGCAAGGAAGCATTCAGCTCATAGCCAGTCACACAACCAGTGGCTGGTCTGAAAACAGCAAGTGTGCATTCACCGTATAACCGTTCACAGAGCTAATGGCTGGCCTGAAAACAGCAAGTGTGCATTCACCGTATAACCGTTCACAGAACTAGTGGCTGGTCTGAAAACAGCAAGTGTGCATTCACCGTATAACCTTTCACAGAACTAGTGGCTGGTCTGAAAACAGCAAGTGTGCATTCACCGTATAACCTTTCACAGAACTAGTGGCTGGTCTGAAAACAGCAAGTGTGCATTCACCGTATAACCTTTCACAGAACTAGTGGCTGGTCTGAAAACAGCAAGTGTGCATTCACCGTATAACCTTTCACAGAACTAGTGGCTGGTCTGAAAACAGCAAGTGTGCATTCACCGTATAACCATTCACAGAACTAATGGCTGGCCTTAAAACAGCAAGTGTGCATTCACCGTATAACCATTCACACAACAGGAACTGTTTCTGTCTTGATTCAAACTATGGACAACATACTCTTCACTCAACTGTCCTTTCATAAATGTAAAAGTTACAGGGAATTTTTCTCCCCCATAAGTCTTTAAACTCATTCTCCAAGGTCTGAACAAAAGAGTATAATAAGGAAGCTGAGTGCAGCGGTAAGTTTCTGCACACTCGAACAATGTGCAGCCAGCCTCTAAAGACTCTCTATTATTTCCTTTTGTTAAAAAAAGTTTTGACAGCTGATGTCCAATTTTTTTTTAGACGATTTTACAAGCTTAAGAGACTGATACATGACCATAAACTATAAACAACTTCATATGGACTTTTTTCCAAGCAAACTAAAAATCACATTCAGTAGAATACCTCAGAACAAGGTCTTCATGGAGTCTGTAAAAAAATGCTTATGCCTAATGTTCATTACGCAATCCAAGCATGCTAGCTGTTTCGAATCCAAAGTGTTTAAATGTCTGTGCTAGAATAATAATTTCTAGAGAAGTTTCAACTGGCTCATAGCCAGCAATGATGATGATGAGGCTGCCAAAGATGGGCTGCTTTTCTTAAAACACATAATGCACCTGGACATGTTATTTCACCACAACATATCCCTCAGAACTACAATGATGTATTATTCTACCAACAATATACATTAAACATTACCAAAATATAACATTCCCTGAAAATCTCATTAAAAGTAGCACAATGCATTATTCTTTACTAATCATCCATCACCATAACTCAAACAAAAAAATTAAATCATTCCCCCCACCTCCCCCCCCCCCCCAAAAAAAAAAAAAATCCATCAAATTCACTAAGATACCACGTTTGTCCTAAAATATCTACTAACATTTATCTACATGTATTTTACCAAAAATATCCTTCAAATTTACCGAAATATATATTCTCTTCCTGAAAAATCTCTCGAAATTTACATACTTGCATTATTTTTTAAAAAAAACACACACACCCAAAAACAACATCAAATTTAGCAAAATGCAACATTCTACCAGAAATATTCATGCTAACAAGACCCAAATTTGGACCCTCCAGACAATTTCACCCGAACATAAAACTACTTGAAGTGACTTCAACTTCTTCACAGATGGGCACATCACTACACACTTTAACTGTAAAGCTCAAAGACTTCCCAAAGCTGCCCAAGCAGTGCACTTACGAGAAGTTGCCATCCTTGTAATAGCCGAAAGACTGGAGCAGCAGAGTGAGAATAGCCATCACAGGTTTCACGATACAGAACTGCAATGTGGCCTGCAACACACATTCCCTTAATAAACTGCAATGTGGCCTGCAAAACACATTCCCTTATATAGACTGCAATGTGGTCTGCAACACACATTCCCTTATATAAACTGCAATGTGGCCTGCAACACACATTTCTTATATAAATTGCAATGTAGCCTGCAACACACATCCCCCTTACATAACTGCAATACGGCCTGCAACACATATTCCCTTATATAAACTGTAATGTGTGGCCTGCAACACATATTCCCTTATATAAACTGTAAATGTGGCCTGCAACACATATTCCCCTTACATAACTGCAATACGGCCTGCAACACATATTCCCTTATATAAACTGTAATGTGGCCTGCAACACATATTCCCCTTACATAACTGCAATACGGCCTGCAACGCACATTGCCTTATATAAACTGCAATATGGCATGCAACACACATTTCCTTATATAAACCGCAATGTGGCCTGCAACACACATTTCCTTATATAAACCGCAATGTGGCCTGCAACACGCATTCCCTTAAAGAAACTGCAATGCGGCCTGCAACACACATCCCCTTACATATCTGCAATATGGCCTGTAACACACAATCCCTTATATAAACTGCAAAGTGGCCTGCAACACATATTCCCTTATATAAACTGCAACATGGCCTGCAACACATATTCCCTTATATAAACTGCAACATGGCCTGCAACACATATTCCCTTATATAAACTGCAACATGGCCTGCAACACATATTCCCTTATATAAACTGCAATATGGCCTGCAACACACATTCCCTTAAATAAACCGCAATGTGGCCTGCAACACACATTCCCTTATATAAACCGCAATGTGGCCTGCAACACACATTCCCTTATATAAACTGCAATGTGGCCTGTAACACACATTCCCATATATAAACTGCAATGTGGCCTGCAACAAACATTCCCTTTAATAAACTGCAATGTGGCCTGTAACACACACATTCCCATATATAAACTGCAATGTGCCAGCAACACACATTCCCTTATATAAACTGCAATGTGGCCAGCAACACACATTCCCTTATATAAACTGCAATGTGGCCTGCAACACACATCTCCCTTATATAACTGTAATGGAAATGCAACACACATTTCCTTGTATAAACAAATGTAGCCTGCAACACACATTCCCTTATACAAACTGCAATATGACTTGCAACATACATTCCCTTATATAAACAAATGTGGCCTGCAACACACATTCCTTATATGGACTGCAATATGGCTTGCAACATACATTCCATTATATAAACAAATGTGGCCTGCAACACACATTCCCTTATATAAACTGCAATATGGCTTGCAACACACATTCCCTTATATCAACAAATGTGGCCTGCAACACACATCCCCCTTATAACTGCAATGTGACCTGCAACACACATCCCCCTTATAACTGTAATGTCGACTGCAACATACAGTCCCTTATACAAACTGCAATGTTGCCTTCAACACACACATCCCTTATAACTGCAAAATGGATTGCAACACACATCCCCCTTACATAACTGCAATGTGGACTGCAACACACATCCCCTTACATAACTGCAATATGGACTGCAAAACACATTCCCTTAGAAAAGTGTAATATGCCTAAGACACAAGTCCATCCCATAAAACTGCTGCTATGTAGCAAGTGACCACATCCTAAACATAAAACAGCAATGTGGCCAATGAGACAAATCCATCATATGAACTATAATGTGATCTGATATATGCCTTACACAGAACTGCAGTGAGGCATCTGACACATGTCCCTTAGATAAAACTGCAACACATCTGTTACCTATAGCTCCAATGTGGTCAATGACTTAGGACTTCAACATAACACTGCTATCTGGCCTGAGACACACCTCCCCTATATAGAATGGCAAGGTGGTCTGTGAGATGTCCTCCTTACATACAACTGCTCTCTGGCCTGAGACACACCTCCCCTATATTGAATGGCGAGGTGGTCTGTGAGATGTCCTCCTTACATACAACTGCTCTCTGGCCTGAGACACACCTCCCCTATATTGAATGGCGAGGTGGTCTGTGAGATGTCCTCCTTACATACAACTGCTCTCTGGCCTGAGACACACATCCCCTATAGAATGGCAAGGTGGTCTGTGAGATGTCCTTCTTACATACAACTGCTATCTGGCCTGAGACACACATCCCCTATATAGAATGGCAAGGTGGTCTGTGAGATGTCCTCCTTACATAAAACTGCTATCTGGCCTGAGACACACCTCCTCTTTATAGAATGGCAAGGTGGTCTGTGAGATGTCCTCCTTACATAACACTGCAACGTAGTGCATGACATGTGTCCCTTACATAAATTGCAATCTGTCTCACAGTACACATCCTTTACATGAAATCACAATGTGGCCTGTGACATGAATCCTTTACCTGGCTAAAATGCAGCCCCAAACACATGTCCGTAACATTACATGGCAATGTGGCCTGTAACATGTGTCCCTTACCTAACTAAAATGTGGCCAATAACACATGTCCGTCACATTACACTGCAATGTGGCTTGCAACACACGTCTCTGACATTAAACTGCAATGTGGCATATGACACACATTCACCAGTACCGACCATGAATGGGTCAGTAAAACTGCAGGTGAGTACAAACTCTATCTGGTCAACATCAGATTTCTGATATATCTTAGTTCCATCTGCTAATGAGCATTTTACTTTTCTCTCGTCAAGCATCTGAATACTTCATCTTCAAAAGGTTGCATGTTCCATAATTTAAGTGAAAAAAAAAACTATCTTGGTGAAGCTTTACTATGTCATGTATCCACAGTAACTATCTGGCATGGGCATTCCACAGCACAAACCTATCATGGCTGAGTACAAACCTGTTTGCAGAAGCGGAGAAAGCCGATGGTGTACTGCCGTCCTGACAGACAACATGTGCACCAGAGCC
Source organism: Conus betulinus (assembly GCA_016801955.1). Lineage (NCBI taxonomy): Eukaryota > Metazoa > Mollusca > Gastropoda > Neogastropoda > Conidae > Conus > Conus betulinus. The sequence goes on from JADBJO010000197.1 coordinate 721,555, forward strand.
AGCTGGACCTGTGACCATACAGCAAACTGGTTCACTGTGATGTCCACAGGGCATGGTACTCAGTCATTCCCCCATGCAATATCACACACAAACTCATGCTGTCATACAATGCCTTCTGGTCAATTCACCCTGCCACTTGTGCCTGTGATGGGATGTCTGCATGGCAAACGGCCTCCATGTCATTGATCGGTGCTTAAGATTTCCATTCCTTTCTGAGACAGACTTTCTTATATCCCTCTGATGTGACACTGCCCATAGACATTACCCTTCTCATTTGTTGCTATAATGTCATCCCAGACATTACCCTTGTCATTTGTACTGTAATGTCAACCCAGGACATTATCCCAGTCATTTCTTACTGTAATGTCATCCCAGACATTATCCTTGTCATTTCTTACAGTAATGTCGTCCCAGACATTACCCTTGTCATTTCATACTGTAATGTCATCCCAGACATTATCCCAGTCATTTCTTACTGTGATGTCATCCCAGACATTACCCTTCTCATTTCTTACTGTAATGTCAACCCAGGATATTATCCTTGTCATTTCTTATGTCCACCCAGGACATCATCCTTGTCATTTCTTTCTGTAATGTCATCCAGGACATTATCCTTGTCACTTCTTACTGTAATGTCCACCAGGACATTATCCTTGTCATTTCTTTCTGTAATGTCATCCAGGACATTATCCTTGTCACTTCTTACTGTAATGTGTCCACCCAGGACATTATCCTTGTCATTTCTTACTGTAATGTCATCCCAGACATTATCCCTGCCATTTCTTACTGTAATGTCATCCCAGACATTATCCCTGTTATTTCTTACTGTAATGTCAACACAGACATTACCCTTGTCATTTCTTACTGTGATGTCATCCATGACATTATCCCTGTCATTTCTTAATGTAATGTCATCCCAGACATTATCCCTGTTTATTTCTTACTGTAATGTCATCCCAGACATTACCATTGTCATTTCATACTGCAATGTCATCTCAGACATTATCCCTGTCATTTCTTACCGTAATGTCATCCCAGACATTACCCTTGTCATTTCTTACTATGATGTCAACCCAGGACATTACCCTTGTTATTATTTTACTGTAATGTCATCCCAGACATTACCCTTGTTATTTCTTACTGTAATGTCATCCCAGACATTACCCTTGTCATTTCGTACTCTAATGTCAGCTCAGGACATTATCCCAGTCATTTCTTACTGTAATGTTAACCCAGGTGATTATCCCCGTCATTTCGTACTGTAATGTCAACCCAGGACATTATCCCAGTCATTTCTTACCGTAAGCACTAATATCAAACCAAGGACATTATCCAAGTCATTTAATACTGCGGTGTCAGCCAATGACATAATCTCAGTCTCTTATTACTGCAATGTCAACCAAAGATAATATCCCTGTCATTTATTACTGTAATGTCAATCAACAACATTACATCTGTTCTTTGCTGCAACAATGCCAATCACTGATACTATCCCTATTCATCACTGTAATGTCAATCAACAACATTACTCCTGTTCTTTGCTGCAACAATGTGGATCATTGATACTATCCCTATTCATCACTGTAATGTCAATCAACATCATTACTCCTGTTTTTTTGCTGCAACAATGCCAATCACTGATACTATCCCTATTCATCACTGTAATGTCAATCAACAACATTACTCCTGTTCTTTGCTGCGGCAATTCCAATCACTGATACTATCCCTATTCATCACTGTAATGTCAATCAACAACATTACACCTGTTCTTTGCTGCAGCAATCCCAATCACTGATACTATCCCTATTCATCACTGTAATGTCAACCAACAACATTACTCCTGTTATTTGCTGCAACAATGTCAATCACTGATATTACCCCTGTCGATCATCACGGTAATATCATCCTACACTAACCCAATCATAATCCCTATAGTGTCAACTAAACAATTATCTCAGTCATACCTCCCTATATAGTCCACCCACACTAACCCAATCATAATCCCTATAGTGTCAACTAAACAATTATCTCATGCCCTTGCACGAACGGCGTTCGTGGTGGTTTCGGGAAAGCTGTGTGCCCTTGCACGAACGGCGTTCGAGGGTAATTTCATCATCAAAATTCGGCGATTTAAAAAGGAGAGGCAAGGAGAAAAATGGTTTAAACGGTTGTAGGGACCCTAAAGGACGGTTTCTTCCCTTTCACGGGTCGCTGACTGACCGGCTCGCGTCCGCTCGGACGTAACTTCGGCAAAGTTCGGCTGGGTCATTCTTAGTTCAAGTTGGCGAGTCGAGCAGGCAGTTCGATCAGGCGCGTGCCGTTTTCAAACGATCTAATGGCTCTTGAACTGCTTCAAGAAGTTATCCGAGACCGTGAAAGCGATGACGAAGACTTCAGAGAAGTGGAACGAAGCGATTCGGAGGAGGAAATAAAGCGATCACAATCAACATCATCCTTTGCTATCGGAGATTGGTATTGATGACGAAGCTGATCCCCGACTTCAAACCGAGCGATACCGGCGCAAGTGGGCCCGAATCGGAGAGAAACGAGCCGATTCCGTCTACGTCGACTGCCTTCCTCCCTCCTTTCGTGAGAGGTCGGGAGGAGAGTCGAGGAAGGGGAGGGGTTCAGGACAGCGGCGAGGGTCCAGTGTGAGGGGGGCGTGGCAGAGGAAGAGGGTGTGGCACTCGTCAGTCTAAACTCGTTTCAGAATGGACAGAGGCCAGTGCTGATTGCCCAAATCTCGACCTTTTTTTTCACGGGTGATCCAGGTATCAAGGTGAACATTGACAATTTCAGTGAGTTGTGTTGTGTGTGTGTGTGTGTGTGTGTGTGTGTGTGTGTGTGTGTGTGTGTGTGTGTGTGTGTGTGTGTGTGTGTGTGTGTGTGTGTGTGTGTGTGTTTGAATATGGTGCTTGTGTGTGTGTGTGCTTGTGTGTGTGTGTGTGTGTGTGTGTGTGTGTGTGTGTGTGTGTGTGTGTGTGTGTGTGAGAGAGAGAGAGAGAGAGAGAGAGAGAGAGAGAGAGAGAGAGAGAGAGAGAGAGAGCAGTGCTTGTGCATGTGTGTGGGTATACATTGTGTGTGTGTGTGTGTGTGTGTGTGTGTGTGTGTGTGTGTGTGTGTGTGTGTGTGTGTGTGTGTGTGTGTGTGTGTGTGTGTGTGTGTTGCTTTTGCATGTGTGTGATCTGTGTGTGTGTGTGTGTGTGTGTGTGTGTGTGTGTGTGTGTGTGTGTGTGTGTGTGTGTGCTTTTGAATGTGTGCTTGTGAACAGTGTGTGTGTGTGTGTGTGTGTGTGTGTGTGTGTGTGTACCAGAATGTATCTCAGTCAACTATAACTGGCATTTATTGGTAGTAGTGTGGGATCCTGATCCATCTTCTTTCCCGCGTTACCTGGGCTGGAGTGCTCTCTGTGATATGGGTTGCTAAACATTTTATGCACTGTCAAGCTTTATTGTGAATACAGATGTTTGTCCTGAAGTTCAAAGGATACTAACACCAGTTTTTTGTGGTATTTCATTGTGATTTTAGTGCTACAGTTTTGTTTATGTTCTGAAAGTGTCTGTTTTTCAAACAAAACATTCATCATTATGTATATTTTTGGTCTACTCATTACAAACAAAATCAAACTATTGTGATGTCTGGCTGTAGCCAAGGATATAACAAGAAAATTTCCTAAGTATCTAAGATATATGTCAAGAATTGAAAGAGCAGTGGGCATATCAGTGAACCTACCTATGAAAACATAATAATGTCCCTTGATACCTGGATTGTACTGTACCCCAGAAATGCATAAATTTATCATATATAAAACAACAATTGTGGGTTGTAAATTCACTACCAAATATTTACACAGGTGTTCAGTAAACACTAAAAACCACTTTTTACTGGGTTTGTATGTTTTTTTTTGTTTTGCTGTTGTGGGGTATTGTATGCTTGCAAAATATGATTTTTTTAAAAAAAGTTGATTATAAGATTATTTATTATACTCATAATAAACAAAATCAAATATTATTTGCAGATATTATAGCCCTGGGTATAAGAAAAAAACATGCCAAAAATCTAAGAGATATCTGTACAAATAAATGAGCACTGATCAAATTAGTGAACCTACCGCAAAAAGTCAAATTTTCCTCCGGCACCATCATCAATCCTAAACCCCTATAATGTCAACCAATGGCATCATCAATCCTAAACCCCTATAATGTCAACCAATGGCATCATCAATCACAAACCCCTATAATGTCCACCAATGGCATTGCCTCAGTTGTACCTCCCTTTAATGTGAACCAAGGACAATAATCCAAACACAGATCTCTATACCCAAATCATATAGTCCTAAAGCCAACACAGGTTATTCGCCCTGTCATGCAGTCCTATAGTGTCAATTAAGAAAGAAGGGAGCTGCTGTGATAGACTTCATATCAACCTGACATTCTTTAAGAACACACAGTTCACAGTCCTGACAGTAATCAGTGTCAACCAATAACATCAAGTCACTCATCCCTACACAGCAAATCCACACTGTCCGTCCTGTCAGTGTCAACCAATAACATCAAGTCACTCATCCCTACACAGCAAATCCACACTGTCTGTCCTGTCAGTGTCAACCAATGACAGCAAGTCACTAATCCCTACACAGCAAATCCACACTGTCCGTCCTGTCAGTGTCAACCAATGACAGCAAGTCACTAATCCCTGTACAGCAAATCCACACTGTCCGTCCTGTCAGTGTCAACCAATGACAGCAAGTCACTAATCCCTGTACAGCAAATCCACATTGTCCGTCCTGTCAGTGTCAACCAACGACACCAAGTCACTCATCCCTATACAGCAAATCCACACTGTCTGTCCTGTCAGTGTCGACCAACGACACCAAGTCACTCATCCCTGTACAGCAAATCCACACTGTCTGTCCTGTCAGTGTCGACCAACGACAACAAGTCACTCATCCCTGTACAGCAAATCCACACTGTCTGTCCTGTCAGAAAAGTCAGGACTACTGCCTGGACACAATTTTTCAAAACAAAACTTGCAGAGTATCAGGCCACAATTCCAGTTTCTGTCACAATTCTCAGAGTCCAAAAAGAAAAAGAAAGAGCTATATGGCCATTAAAGCTGTAAGTGTGCAAGCCCTGTAAACTTGCTTATAGTGAGATCAGTCTGGAGAATTCTTCAGGCTTTTGCATAAGTTTAAGAAATATTTGACCCTAAATTTTCTATCAGTGTACAAAACTTTCATTTACAGCTTCTCTTCTTTTTGTGAGCAAGATGCAAAAGAACATGAACATGTGTGTGTGTGTGTGTGTGTGTGTGTGTGTGTGTGTGTGTGTGTGTGTGTGTGTGTGTGAGTGTGTGTTTGTACATATGTGTGTGTATCAATGACTAAAGAGCATTATTCACGCTTCATGTGTCAAACAGCAGCAACAACTGTGAATGAAACTCTGTACTCACTTGATAGGCTTTCCACGGATCTCGGACATGATGGACCCTTCTCCCCCCAGGTACTCATAGCACAGACTGAGGAAACTGTAAATCACAAAGGCTGCACACACATGCAACAGTCTGTTACTACATGGGATCAACAAGAACGACGACGACATGAACACCTTCATCTTTTACATTTGTTCTTCTTTACACATCTACATTCTGAATGTAATGAAACCAGTTTTGTTAGAGAGTGCACATTTGCACTTTCTTAATCAAACTTGCGAAAACACCTGTAAGCACACTTTTTTTTGTCTTTTTCTTTTAACAGAAATTCTACACTTTGGGGGAAAATGAACAGCTATGCTCTTTCTTTCTCCGTTTGCTGACTTCTTTTTCCAAGGTGCAATAAACAGAGATCAAAAATTTTTTCTCCAAAGTCCAGTAGTTACATGAAAACCTTCAATTCTGCAGCCAAAAATAAAATGTTATCATGAACTCAATTCAATTTGGTTTTCTCTTCTCAGATGCTGTGCACACAACCATGAAGAAGGAATATTACTGCAATCAGATCAAATACAACCACCTACCTTCATAACAGTCCCTGATGCTGTCGAAGTAGACATAGTAATTGTCATTGTTGAAGAACATGAGGGAGAGGAAGGAATCAAAGGAGTAGATGGGAACAATGAAGAGAATACGGACAATCCAGCGCTGTTCATTGGGGCACGTGTAGTACCGCAAATGAAGATAAATCTGAAGACACACACACAGACAGTCATTGGGACATGTGTAGTACCACAAATGAAGATAAATCTGAAGACACACACACAGACAGTCATTGGGACATGTGTAGTACCACAAATGAAGATAAATCTGAAGACACACACACACAGCCATTGGGGCATGTGCACGTGCAGTACCGCAAATGAAGATAAATCTGAAGACACACACACAGACATTGATAATGCAGCAACTGAAATACCAATGCCATGAACTATTTCAATGAAATGTGTACATGGACAGCAACAAATATCCTCATTTGATCTGAGTAATTAATGTGTGTGTATGCACAATACACTGATATGTCCTCTTTTAATGTTTTTGTAATTTTGACAGAATCATTATTTCTTGGATGGGATCGAAAAAACGAAACATTTTTTTAGGCACTCTCTCAAGCTCAGAAAGTTTAAAGTGGCTGGTTTACAAAGCACCAAAAATATGGGTCCATACTAAGTTACTTAGCATAAAGTTGTATGGGGATGTCACATTAGTCAATATTCATCCTGGCCCCCCCCCCCCCCCCCCCCCAATGTTAACTTGCCAAATGTTAAATCAAATTCAACTCCAAGCATTATGTTCACCATCTAATATCACTTAAAGCGAAATGAACAAACATTATGTTTGTGTTCACACCATCGGTTTGTTGTCATAGTTGCATAGTTATATCGTTGCTGTCTCTTCTTCACATGGTGTGATACAGTCACAGTCAAACCACATTCGCAGCATTAATTCCACAGCTAGTTCTACTCCCCCCATTACAGCCCCATCTCCAATTGTTTCTAGCAGCAGCAGTCCTCAGGGAGCAATCACTATCAGGTCGACCAAAATCAATACATCAGTGTGACACTGCATGACCTGCCTCTAAGTCTACTTCAGTGATGTTCAAGCAGTCTCTCTTCTGAAGACTATTATCAAAGCACCCATCTGACAAAAATTGCTGAATAGCATGAACATGTCTATGCTGAAGACTGGGACCTATAGTCACCACAGGCAAGGACAGGAAAAGCCAATCACAATGAAGGTCTCTGTGAGAGCAGGCATGACTGGCCACAGACCATGCCTAACATGCTCTAAATGATGACCAATGACCAGGGTGCAGACAATGTGGTGAAGCTTCTCTTTGATCACAGACTACATGACAAGACTCTGCTATCCTTTCCATACAAAGTACCTGCACCAACCATGACTGGCCACAGACCATGCCTAACATGCTCTAAATGATGACCAATGACCAGGGTGCAGACAATGTGGTGAAGCTTCTCTTTGATCACAGACTACATGACAAGACTCTGCTATCCTTTCCATACAAAGTACCTGCAAAAACCATGCCTGACAGAGACAGACAATGAAGAGTTGGTTAGGAAATATGAGCAACACTCAGACCAATTCCTACGCGGCGGATTACCCTGACTAGTGTGGGTCCAAATCACATTCAACTGCTCTAGGCCGAAGTCATCTGGGGTCCACCAAGCCCACCACTATAACCATGTCTCTGATCAGAAGTCATTTGGGGTCCACCAGCCCACCACAATAACCATGTCTCTGATCAGAAGTCATCTGGGGTCCACCAAGCCCACCACTATAACCATGTCTCTGATCAGAAGTCATCTGGGGTCCACCAAGCCCACCACTATAACCGTCTCTGATCAGAAGTCAGCTTGGATCCACCAATCCCACCACTATACCCATGTCTCTGATCAGAAGTCAGCTTGGGTCCACCAAGCCCACCACTATAACCATGTCTCTGATCAGAAGTCATCTGGGGTCCACCATCCCACCACTATAACCGTCTCTGATCAGAAGTCAGCTTGGGTCCACCAATCCCACCACTATACCCATGTCTCTGATCAGAAGTCAGCTGGGGTCCACCAATCCCACCACTATAACCATGTCTCTGATCAGAAGTCATCTGGGGTCCACCAAGCCCACCACTATAACAATGTCTCTGATCAGAAGTCATCTGGGGTCCACCTATCCCACCACTATACCCATGTCTCTGATCAGAAGTCAGCTTGGGTCCACCAAACCCACCACTATAACAATGTCTCTGATCAGAAGTCAGCTGGGGTCCACCAAGCCCACCACTATAACCATTTCTCTGATCAGAAGTCAGCTGGGGTCCACCAATCCCACCACTATACCCATGTCTCTGATCAGAAGTCAGCTGGGGTCCACCAATCCCACCACTATAACCATGTCTCTGATCAGACTTGAACCCACAACTTACCATCCCACAATCCATCAGTCTAGCCACTGCATGAAGCAGGAATGTAATTTTTCCAATGTATCCCCAAAATATTGCATAGCTTTTCACATTGTTTCACTATCTAGATATTTATCAATTTGATTAGTTGCTTGGCTGGGTAGTTTTACAGTGAATTAAATAATTCTTATATTGCCTAATTCCACACCTTTAAAACAACAGCAACAAGCAAAAAACATTTACTTAAACCAAACACAGCTCTTATAAAAAAAAACAATGCAAAGAAATGAGGGAAAGAGAGACCTGGAGAGCCAGAGTTAATGACAGAGACAGAGACAGAGACAGAGGCAGAGAGAGAGAGAGAGAGAGAGAGAGTTAACCAAACACAGCTGTATGAAAAAAAAAAAAAACCGCAAAGGAAATGAAAGAAAGAGAGATTTGGAGCGACAAAGACAGAGAGACAGACAGAGAGAGAGAAAACAGATGAAAGAGGGACAGAAAGGGAGAGAGAGAGAGAGAGAGAGAGAGAGAGAGAGAGAGAGAGAGAGAGAGAGAGAGAGAGAGAGAGAGAGAGAGCGAGAGAGAGAGGAATGGCATGAGTAAGACAGTGAGTTAACAGGGGAAGGAGAAGTGAAGGAGGTATGGAGGGAAACTAAAAGAGAGAGAGAGAGAGAGAGGGGGGGAGGGGGGGAGATACCACAGATCTGAGACAGAGAGGGAGAGAGAAAGGAAGAGAGTGACAGACAGACAGACAGCAAACAGAGACAGCAAAAGGCAGAGATGTGTGAGACAGACAGGGAAACAGGGGGTGTATATCTTGCAAAACGCAACAGACACTAAAATAAACACAAGAGACATGACTGTATTCTTCGAAACAACCCACACACACAGGACTGAAGCATCGGCTTTCCCTGCCTCTGCTAGTGTTATTGACAGATCATTATCAGCCAGGACCGCCGTGTCCAGAGCGCTGATACTGAGACAGATGACATCTAGACATCACTCTACGTTCTATTTCCATTGGCACAAACTGCCCAGGACAATTCCCTGATCCACGCTTTTTTGCTCTTCATTAGGGGACTGCTGGCGTCACCCTGACAAGAAATGACTGCGAAACAACAGCTGCATCATCTCCAGATGTTTTTGTTTCACACTTTGCCGTGTGTCACTGAATTACAACAGACAGTCCGTGCCATGAACAATTCTGCCAATAAAAAGATAAAAAGAGAACATATTCTTCATTTCATGGGAGTGTTTCAAGTGGATATAAAATAGAAATGTGCTAGGGAAAAAATTATATATCAAAATATTAACACTGATAAAAATGAGAGAGAGAGAGAGAGAGAGAGAGAGAGAGAGAGAGACAGAGAGACAGAGACTGAGAGAGAGAGAGATGGACAGACAGACAGACAGACAGAGACCAAGAGAAAGCAAGAGCTGAGGGAGGGAGGGTGGGAGGGAGAGAGAGAGAGAGAGCAATAGATGGACAGAGACAGACAGAGAGAAATGAGAGATGGTGGTGGGAAGGGGGGTGGGGGGGGGGGGGGGGGGAGACATCTAGACACTCGAAGACAGATGACAGTCAACAAGATGATCATTACCATTATAAAACAGAGAAAAGTAACAGAGGACTCAGGGATTACATAACCATCAAGGTGTTGCTATTTTGCTACGTCTAAACACAATGCTACAACCACAAACAAAGCACCACAGGTGATGCTGCACACACACACACACACACACACACACACACACACACACACACACACAAACACACACACACACAGAGACATCCCCACTTCCCGCCATCCCCACCCCCCTTCCATTTTTTCTTCTTTAACCTCTGTCTAATGTGACCAATGGTTTTTTTTTGTTTGACATTAAATTGAAGAAAACACCACACACACACACACATAAGAAAGAAAAAAAAACAATCAACATTACAAATGTCTTAGAACAATAAAACTCCACTCACTGTAAAAAAAAAAACACAGAAATGAAAACAATATACATCATAATGATAATCATATGCAAAAACATCCCATGCATTCATCACACGCAAAACTTAAATTAAACAAGATCATTCTCATTAATCTCTATCTCCAATTTTCTCTCTTCTTACGTGTGTGTGTGTGTGTGTGTGTGTGTGTGTGTTGTTGTTGTTGTTTTTGTTGTGTCTGGATTTTCCTTTGAACAAAATAAATAAAACATACAAAAAGAGATGACAGATTTAAGAAAGTGTGTGTGTGTGTGGAAACTGAGATAAGTGATGGAAAAATGTCTTAAGTGTATGCACCACACTGAAAGTAAAACTCCACTGCAACTATTATTTAAAAAAAAAAAAAATCCCACCAACCCACGGCCACATGCCCACCTGGGCATGTACGCATGTGCTCATGTGCATATATGACACACATCGCACTCCCAATACCACATCCCATGCATTCCCACTCAGTGCCCCACCTTTTTACCCCCCACCTAATACTGAGATTGTGTGTGTTTTCAAAGCTGGTAGGACAGAGTGACAGTGAAAGCATGTCTGTCCTCCATTTGATGAGGAAAGGGTTGTTTTAGAGTTAGGAGAGGGCGAAAGTCCCGGGCACTTCCACTATATCCTGTGTGTGTGTGTGTGGTCAGATACAGCTGTAAAACTGGTGAACTTCCCAACAAGTACTGAAATTCTTTGTGTCTTGATTATACATCTATCATGTGTGAATGTGTGTGTGTGTGTGGCCAAACTCAGAATGTGTGTGTGTGTTATGTGTGTGTGTGTGTGCTGGTGCCTGTGTGTGTGTGTCTGCTTGCATGCATACGATCACGTGTCTTGCTTCACTTGTTCACTTGTATGGACCACAGTTTACCATTTTCAAACTATTTTGAATGTCCAGTTTCCCAAAGGATTTGAAGCATAATTTTTAGTGTGACTGACCAAACTAAGGGAGCAAGAATCGATACTGCTGTGTATCAAACCAAACAGTCAATACCACGACGTACTGTACAATGGCATGATAAACAATGCCTTCAAGAAAATCCAGCAACAATCAGCTGAATCAGACTAGAGGAATCAAAAGCAGAGGACGCCTAAACAGTTCCTAACTGATCAAGTGTGTAGCTCCATGCAATGTGATCCTGTTTCCAGTGATTACTTCAGGTCTCCATTCTCCTCCCCTGTGTGGGGGGAGGCCTCCATCACATTCTCCCAGCCAGCTTGCATTATCTGTCTGATTGGAGGCTTCCACTTCCCTTCCCTGGATCCCCCTCACCCAACAGTCACTGGCCACACAGCACAGACTGAAACAACAGGCACAGGCACATGAAATGAATGTTTACAATTCAGCTAACATAAACACCTGCATGAAGTTTTCTCATCAAAAAATTCAAATAAGAAAAAATATAAATGGTGTGCATGCACAAAGCAATGCTCATTAAGCAAATGATGAGTAAAAAAAAAACAGCAACAACAGCACAGTGTATCCTGAAATACAGATCAGCACAAATCATACCTACTCCTGTGATCTGTACAATCCCAAATCAAGGCTTCATGAATACACCATATCCTTGACCGTGGCCACAGGGCCAGGTCAATGCCATGTACAGGGCAGTGCTCACTGTTCTGATCAAGACACAAAGCCTTCAACAGAAAACACTGCATTTGGAACGCCATGACCTGTACAGGGCAGTGCTCACTGTTCTGATCAAGACACAAAGCCTTCAACAGAAAACACTGCATTTGGAATGCCATGACCTGTACAGGGCAGTGCTCACTGTTCTGATCAAGACACAAAGCCTTCAACAGAAAACACTGCATTTGGAACGCCATGACCTGTACAGGGCAGTGCTCACTGTTCTGATCAAGACACAAAGCCTTCAACAGAAAACACTGCATTTGGAACGCCATGCCACTGTGTCCTTGAAACTAACTTGCTACATAACCTGCATGCCCTCCCCTGCCATTTCAAACAAAGTGTCCTGAAATATGGCATCACATCTATTCTAGCATTATCTTAATCAATAAAAAAAAAAAAAACAACATTTTTCTTCTTCTGGATTTTGAAGATATCCCAAATCATATTCTCTCATCAATCAAAATTAATTTCTAATCAGAGTCTGTCCTAGATCTAAAATATCTCACTCTATGGTAAGTTCTAAAGTATCCAATACCTCAAATTACAACTTCTCTTGGAATCTTCACATGGTTTTTCCATGAATATTACTGAATGACATGTTTTGTTGCTGAAGTGGTGCCCTTCCTTGATCATTCCCACACACAGAACAGACAGAGAGATGTGGCCAGAGAAAAATGTGAAAAGACAGCGAGTCAAATGCCAGAGCAAGAAAGATAAGCAGAGAAGAGCAGGGCAGAGGGAGGGACAGGAAGAGTGTGAGGGAGGGAAAGGCACAGCAGAGAGGGAGGATGGACAGAGAGAAAAGCAGTGAAAGAAAGACATGGAACACATTTGTAGTGATGGTAAACAAATGCACTCAAAACAGTGAAAGAAAGACATGGAACACATTTGTAGTGATGGTAAACAAGTGCACTCGAACAAAGAAGTAAAAAAAAATGTCAGAGAAAGGTTTAGAGACGAAAGAGGAACTGAAGAGAAAACAAATTTAGACAGAACAACAGAGGGAAGACAGGACTCTCTCCTCAGCTTCCTGAATCCCCCTCCCCAACTGCCCTCCCAATAAGAAAAAAAGTTTCCATCCCAATATCTGAGCCTTTGACAGCAAGCAATGTGCCCTCAGAGAGGCGAGCTGCGTTGCCTGTCACAGGCTGCTGCCTGTTGGTGTATCACTGGGCTGACAAGATGACAAACGTGGCTCTGGCGCTGGCTCTCTATCCTCCAAGGACGCAGCAGTATCGATCCAGAGATCAGGACTCACTCCCCACCTCACTATCTCCCCAGGCTGGGAGGAGAGAGACAGGGCCAGAAAGGTGCCATGCCCCAGGGGGACTCATCACTGGCCGTCTTGTTCATTGCTGCCACATGGGGAGCACAGCTTTTAGGAGTTGTCGGCAAGGAGAAAATCAAAATGACCAAGGACACGCAGGATAAAGCGGAGGGAGAAACATTTAGCATGATACAGGACATGGGAGTTTTAATCACCTTGTATTAGAGTTCCTGGAGAAACATTTAGTATACAGGACATGGGAGTTTTATTCACCTTGTTCTAGTGTACGTGGAGGAACATTTTGTACATACAAAACATGGGAGTTTCAATCACCTTGTGTTAGAGTACCTGGAGAAACATTTAGTACACAGGACATGGGAGTTTTAATCACCTTGTGTTTTACCTAGGACAGAACTGGTTTACAACATCGAAAGTTGACTGTTGTGAGCAAAGACACACAAATACTATTTTTTAAACACACACACACACACCACAGTCTCTCTCTCTCTTTCTTCTCTTCTCTCTCTCTCTCACACACACACACACACACACACACACACACACACACACACACACACACACACACACACAGATACATGTGTGTGCATGAACATTTGTACAAAAACACAGAAATACACACACACATGCAGACAGGCACACAGGCACTGATACATGCGTATGCATGAACTTTCACACTAATATGTACACACACACAGGAGCAAGGAACAGAACAAGCCTCATTCTCATTCACATGTATTGTACTGTATGTAATACAAAAGATGAGAGAGGATGGCGGAATGGAAAGTGGGGAAGGACGGACAAACAAAGAGAGTATTAAAGCTGAGAGAGAGAGAGAGAGAGAGAGAGAGAGAGAGAGAGAGAGAGAGAGAGAGAGAGAGAGAGAGAGAGAGAGTGTGAGAAAGAGAGGCTGAGAGAGAGAGACAGAGAGAGACAGAGAGACACACACACGCACACACACAGAGGGGGGGGAGGGGAGAGAGAGAGAGAGAGAGAGAGAGAGAGAGAGAGAGAGAGAGAGAAGAAAAAAGAGTCAGACAGACAAACAGAGGACAGAGACAGACACACACACACAGACAGAAGGTTGGGGGAAAAAAAAAAGGCCTATTAACAGGACAGTGTACAATGAAAACTTAAGGACAACTCCCACCTTCGTATCCATTACTGTCTAAACTCATCAGCAGCAGAAGAGATTCCCCATAAAGGGCAACAAGGCCTTCAGGACTTCAAACAACCTCTGAAGATCAATACATTCTGGGTCTCCTGCCTGGTCCCTTCAAACAATGTCCACTAACAATGGACTGATCTGACATCAAAGCAGGCTTAGTCTATACAAAAGTGAATGAAGAACAAGAACTTTGCTGAGTGCTCTATATGTCGTCAGGCTTCTCATGTAACTGGCTAGTAGAACCAGGAACATAAAAACATCCAGATCATGATCTAGTACATCAATGTATCAAATAAGCCATTTTGAGTCACAATACTTTTTTCCCTCCTGTTCAAGGAGCTTTTTGAAAATGTTAATGTTATCAGGTTTTTTTTTTATATGAATGGGGTCATGCATTCCACAACCATGCATTTTCTCTTTACCCAAACAATGTTCAGGAGTATTCAACCACAAATTCTTACTCCAGGCTCCCAACACAGTGCATTTGTTTGTCATTCATGTGATGAAACTGCCATACAGAGAGAAATACGTTTCAACATTTCTAACAGAGGATAAAAACTTGCAACAAAAAAAATCTTAATATTTGCTAATTAGAACGTCTCTGCATCACATCAATGTTGAGTGTGTGTCCGTTTTGTCTGCGAGATGAGAACTTGACATTTGTTTGAACTCTACAATGTTTTGTTTGAATTACACTCTCCTCAGCAGAATACAAAACACTGCACTTTGACAACATTTTCCCTTTGAATGTGTAAACAGTTATTAAAAGAAAGTTATTGTAATGGAATTCACACACACACACACACACACTCTTCCCTGTCTGTCTGTCTGTCTCACACACACACACACACACACACACACACACACACACACACACACACACACACACACACACGACAATATTTTGCCTT
The DNA here is from genome assembly GCA_016801955.1 of Conus betulinus. Lineage (NCBI taxonomy): Eukaryota > Metazoa > Mollusca > Gastropoda > Neogastropoda > Conidae > Conus > Conus betulinus. Next base: position 736,955 of record JADBJO010000197.1, read on the forward strand.
TGAACGTGTAACAGCTATTAAAAGAAAGTTATTGTAATGGAATTCATACACACACACTCTTCCCTGTCTGTCTGTCTGTCTGTCTGTCACACACACACACACACATACACACACACACACACACACACAGACTGACACGCAAGCATTCTCATTTCCATGAAAAACCAAGCTTTTTATAAGACAATGGCAATGAAACCAAGCTACAATGGCAATGAAACCAAGCTTTGTTATAAGACAATGGCAATGAACCAAGCTTTGTTATAAGACAATGGCAATGAAACCAAGCTTTGTTATAAGACAATGGCAATGAAACCAAGCCTTGTTATAAGACAATGGCAATGAAACCAAGCCTTGTTATAAGACAATGGCAATGAAACCAAGCCTTGTTATAAGACAATGGCAATGAAACCAAGCCTTGTTATAAGACAGTGGCAATGAAACCAGCCTTGTTATAAGACAGTGGCAATGAAACCAAGCCTTGTTATAAGACAGTGGCAATGAAACCAAGCCTTGTTATAAGACAATGGCAATGAAACCAAGCCTTGTTATAAGACAGTGGCAATGAAACCAAGCCTTGTTATAAGACATGGCAATGAAACCAAGCCTTGTTATAAGACAGTGGCAATGAAACCAAGCCTTGTTATAAGACAGTGGCAATGAAACCAAGCCTTGTTATAAGACAGTGGCAATGAAACCAAGCCTTGTTATAAGACAGTGGCAATGAAACCAAGCCTTGTTATAAGACAGTGGCAATGAAACCAAGCCTTGTTATAAGGCAGTGGCAATGCCATCAAATCACAATCTACTGCCACACCAAAAGCACAACATGAAGAACCCTGAAAACCACCCTGGCCAAAGCAATCTGCCTGGCAAGAAAAGTGACTCTCTGTCAAACTGTTGAAACTTGTCATCAGCTGATTCAGTCAGCTGCTATGTATGTCCAAAAGCAAACAATGTTTTAGTCATCAGGACAACAAATCATCAACATATGTAACAATAAGTTTCTGCCATTTTGATTACCTTTATACCCTCTTCAAAGTCTATTTTCAGGATTAAATTTCCTTCACACATACACACACACGCATGCACCCATGCATGCATGCATGCATGCATGCATGCATGCACGCACGCACGCACGCACGCACGCACACACACACACACACGCACACACACACACACACACACACACACACACACACACACACACACACACTTCCTGACAACCAAAGCGTGGAGTGCACAGTGACGTACAATTTGTTGGTGGCATTCCTTATCATGTCAGGAGTAATTTTCCTGAAACACTGCCCTGAGTCCACATGTAACGATTTTAAATGCTTGCATCAGGTCACCTCTCTTCCTTGGCTGGGCTATAAGCAACATTATCTTATCTCTCTTCCTTGACAAGCTACTGACCAGTTTCCTCTATTCCTGGGCAAGGCAGCAAGAGAAACAAGGAGGAACTGCAGGTCACCTCTTTTCCTGGACAAGCTAATGATGACTTTCCTCTATTCCTGGGCAAGGCAGCAAGAGAGACAGGGGGGGGGGGGGGGGGGGGGGGGGGGGGGCAGGTCACCTCTTTTCACCTCTTTTCCTTGACAAGCTAATGGTGACTTTCCTCTTTTCCTGGGCAAGGCAGCAAGAGAAACAAGAGGGAACTGCAGGTCAACTCTTTTCCTTGACAAGCTAATGGTGACTTTCCTCTGTTCCTGGGCAAGGCAGCAAGAGAGACAAGGGGGAACTGCAGGTCACCTCTTTTCCTTGACAAGCTAATGATGACTTTTCCTCTGTTCCTGGGCAAGGCAGCAAGAGAGACAAGGGGGAACTGCAGGTCACCTCTTTTCCTTGACAAGCTAATGATGACTTTCCTCTGTTCCTGGGCAAGGCAGCAAGAGAGACAAGGGGGAACTGCAGGTCACCTCTTTTCCTTGACAAGCTAATGGTGACTTTCCTCTGTTCCTGGGCAAGGCAGCAAGAGAGACAAGGGGGAACTGCAGATCAGGAAAATGAGGGACAAACTTCATATGATGGGTTTTTAGCATCACACAATGCTTACCTGGTAATGTAAAAATGTCAAAAAGTTTAGAAAGCAGTATGAAAATACTAAGTTTATTTGATAGTAAATCCTATCTGCCATGTAGTATGCAGTGTATACGAGATTTGGGTGACCTGTTTGAAGTATAAAACGTGTATCTTTGATGGGATTTCAATTTTGTATTATCATTTTTAATAAAATAACATGGCCCAGTGTAGCCGATAATTCTGTATTTTAAATAAAAATGAAAAAGGGTTGCTAATGTGTTGCTTCTCTACAGAAATCCTTTCTCTTCTTGGCTCTGCTCACCTAACCACCAGCAATATGCCTGACCTTCCATTTGCACATGTACACATGTGTGCATGCATTTGTAAAAATATATATGTAAATCTATATATGCATGCATCATCATGTGTGTGCGTGCATGCGTGCGTGCGTGCATGCGAGTAAGATGCAGGAACAGACAGATGTTTTGTGTCAGACAAAAAGAAGAGAATGTGCAACCTTCATGAGAAACAACAAACAATCATTAATTCATATTTTTTAGAATCGAGCTGTGATTACTTATCATCATCAAGATCATGTAACACCTATTTATTTACCCAGTCATCCTAATCCAAAATTTAAACAAAAGCCTGCCACCACTACCACCACCCTCTATCCCACTGCCCCCTCCTCCACAACCACCACTCCTATTCCATCTCTCTGTGCCTCTCTCTGCAGTTTTTTGTGCAACCAGAAGTTAAGTTTGAAAACGGACTGAGTGAAGGCGGAAAATGCAGCAAAATTTAGAAAGAGTGGTGGTTAGTTACCGCCTAACCGTGATAAACCGTGGTAACTAACCCCCTCTCTCTCTACGTTGCGCAACCAGAAGCCACCTGTTGCCTAAATGATCCTGTAAACCTTTATCTTTTCTTAAAAAAAAAAACCAACAAAACAACAACAACAACAACAACTATAAAAGTGAAATAAAACATAACTTCTCTTTCTTTTGACATCTTTCACATTTACTGACAGACTGGCATTACAACTGATAAAACAGGAAGAGAAGTTCAGAACAGCCCATCCCCTAAGCAAAGAAAACAAAACTCTCCAGACTGACAAAGCCTCAATCCCCTACTATAAAACAAGTGGATTAACCTAGTTGTACAGACAACACCCCTCTGTACCCCCCCCCCCTAACCCCCCCCCCCCCCCCCCCCCCCACCCCCCCCCCCCCCCCCCCCCCCCCCCCTACCCCACTTTACTTTGACATAAGGTTACAAGTTTGTTTCCAGGGCAACTCACAAAAACCACTACTACAGCCAGACTCATCCTCCATCAGCTCCTCCATTACTGACCTTGTCTTTGTCTTAACACTGATATGTTCATGAGCCAACAAGTATCAACGTGCGCATATTGTGTATGCATATACTCGTACATGTGCCTTTCATTTCCTAAAGTCAGTTTACAAAATGGCATGTAAATGCCCAAAGTGTTTTTCCAGTTCTGACATTTTAATTAATGTTTAGACTCATTGCGAAAAGGTCTACATCAACAGTCTGTATGCATTTGAGTGTGGCTACATGTGCATGAATGCGCTCTCTCCACATTTTCTTTACTGCTGCATCATACTGGGTTAACCAAACATCTGAATTGCCAATTTAGGCTGGGTCAGGTGTCTGTTTTTGTTTTTCATCATTTTGTTTTCTTAATTTTTTAATATATGTAAATGGTGTGCATGTCTGAGGATAAAAACACAGAAGTTTCTGTCTTTTTCTTTTTTTTTTTCTTCCTCTTTTTTTTTTTTTTTTTGCTTCAATAAATCTAACAAATTATCAGACTTCCAACAAACATGAAAACCTGAGAGCAAATGTTTTGAGAAAACCATTTCATCAGTTCTGAAGAACAGCAAAGCTTTAAATGCTCTCTCTCATCTTTGTTTCAAGGATCCAGTGGCCCAAATTTTTCATCTGCATGGTTCTTTGATTTTTGTCTTATTTTGTCTGTCTGTCTGTTAGTTTGCTTTCGTTATTTTTCATTTGATAATTGTTCATGTCATATTACACTTTTCGAAAAAGAAAAAAAAAAAAAGAAAGAAAAAAAAAAAAGCAGACACAGTGTTAACATTTGTACTATTACTAAGAAGTTCAGATGTCATTAGTTTCCAGTTTGTCATCATTTTCTTTTCCAGCAGGTGGAGCCCTTCAAAAATAATGTACACATGAACCTGTTAGACCTGGGTGGGCAGGTTCTGTACATTTGCTGATCACACAACTAAATGACGTTCTCTTTTCTATTTGTTTACACAGTCAGCAACAGAGTCACAATAACAAGAATCAGTCATTGCCACGATGACCCTGCACACACACATACACACCACTACATGACCCATGTCACACTACACACACACATACACACCACTACATGACCCATGTCACACTACACACACACAACTACATGACCCATGTCACACTACACACACACACACACATACACACCACTACATGACCCATGTCACACTACACACACACATACACACCACTATATGACCCATGTCACACTAAACACACACATACACACCACTACATGACCCATGTCACACTACACACACACATACACACCACTACATGATCCATGTCACACTGCACACACACACAACTACATGACCCATGTCACTCTACACACACACATACACACCACTACATGACCCATGTCACACTACACACACACACACACACACCACTACATGACCCATGTCACACTACACACATATATACACCCACTACATGACCCATGTCACACTGCACACGCACATACACACCACTACATGACCCATGTCACACTGCACACACACATACACACCACTACATGACCCATGTCACACTGTGCACACACATACACACCACTACATGACCCATGTCACACTGCACACACACACATACACACCACTACATGACCCATGTCACACTGTGCACACACATACACACCACTACATGACCCATGTCACACTACACACACACATACACACCACTACATGACCCATGTCACACTACACACACACACCACCACATGACCCATGTCACACTACACACACACACACACACATATACACCACTACATGACCCATGTCACACTGCACACACATATACACACCACTACTTATGACCCATGTCACACTGCACACACACATATACACACACCACTACATGACCCATGTCACACTGTGCACACACATACACACCACTACATGACCCATGTCACACACTACACACACACACACCACTACATGACCCATGTCACACTGCACACACACACACACATACACACAACTACATGACCCATGTCACACTGCACACACACACACACATAACTACATGACCCATGTCACACTGCACACACACACATACACATCACTACATGACCCATGTCACACTGCTAACACACATACACATACACACAACTACATGACCCATGTCACACTGCACACACACACACACACATACACACAACTACATGACCCATGTCACACTGCACACACACATACACACCACTACATGACTCATGTCACACTGCACACACACACACCACTACATGACCCATGTCACACTACACACACACATATGCACCACTACATGACCCATGTCACACTACGACCACCTGACTTTGGTAACAACAAAGTACACACAATGGCGCTATAAATCTGTCAGCATCCCTAAAGGTATGACAGGTATCTTTGTTCCTTCCCTGCCAACATGCTCAGTACACGTGTGACACTTGTCTGGGTTCTAGTCCATAAACAGTAATACTAGGAATGCTGAACACTGATTTCACTGCTGGACGTATACATGTAAAAACAAGACTGCTAATACTATTTGCTTGAAGGTTTACTTGCAATGTGTTTGATGCTGTCTGCTTCTCTCTGAGAGAGAGAGAGAGAGAGAGAGAGAGAGAGAGAGAGAGAGAGAGAGAGAGAGAGAGAGAGAGAGAGAGCACTTTCAGTGGAAAAAAAAAAAAATCTGGGCTCATTATCAGTCTGAGAGGAAAAAGCCACATCTAAGCTATTAATCACATTTTCTGTGAAAAAAAAAAAAAAAAAGCCCCCCCCCCCCCACCCCCCCCCCCCCCCCCCCCCCCCCAAAAAAAAAAAAAAAACCAAAAAAAAACCCTCAAAACCCAACACCCAACACCAAACAGAGACATAACAACACAATGGCTCATTAACAAGGTCTCGGTGCCAGAACATCCATACACACACACAACACACACAGAGCCACATCTTGGCTCATTTCATCCATTTTCATAAAACAAAACCACTCAACAAAACAAATCTAAACAAATTCACATGCTAGAACATTCTTATTGCAGTCTCAGTGCCATAAAATAAAAATTAGTCACACCCTGGGTCATTCCGGTAACAATCACAGTGCCAGGTAAAATATATGTACATTATACATACGTTAGAGAAAACATGTGCAAAGTACTGTTTTGTGCATTACTGTTCACTGTTTATAATGCCTCAAGAAACATATTTGTATTGTGCATAAATTCTGTGTTACTTTACTGTTTGTTTTGTGTGTTATTTGCACTTGGTAAATGTAGATCTAAACAACCCTCTCTGGCTTCTTCCATCCTAATCTCAGCACAACAGGAAGTTTTCAATGTTAAGTTTTCATGACACAATCCACATGAGCACTGTTCTGCTGCTGAAACATTTAGTGTTTTATCTGAAAATCAAACGTTCAGGACATGTGCTAGTTCAAACAAAAATAATAGGACATTCTGGAAATCTATCCGACAAAGTGTATGAAAGCTTCAGAAAAAAGTTCTTTAACTTCTCAGATACCTTATTTTGAGAGGGGGAAAAGCACAAAAAACACCAAACATATTGTTGTTGCATAACAGAAATGAGTCACACACACACAAAAAAAAAAAAAAACAACAACAAAAAAAAAAAAACTTCTTCAAGGCCACATCTTGTAAATTAAAAAGAAAACTTTCTGATTTCAACCTTACACTGAATCTAAAGTTCTGTACTGGGCTGATCAGCTGATATGGACTTTACATATTTTTCCACATTTGTGGCTTTTATACATATATAGACACTGATTTTTCTCTTTGTCCTAGACTCGGATGAGCAGCCTGGAGTGTCACTGGAAAGAAGTGCTATTACTTGGTCAGCAAAGAAACTATAAATCAATTCCCTAAATTACTAATATTTTCAGATGCATGTGGACAAAAGTGGATTTGTGTTGGAATGTGAGCGTGTGTAATGAAGAGGGAGAGGAAGAGGATAGAGGCAGAAGCTGACACAGAGACTATACTTTTATTTCTGTCTAGGAATGTCTGTGCACTGAAAGCAAGAGAACCTCATTCTTCTTTTGGTAGACACTCTTATACACAATGGGAAGCATTTCACCATGTATACTTTACAAATACTATTGCATGGTTATTGTTTAGAAATGAACTGTCTAATGCCTCATTTCTCCCCATCAGGAGTTCATTACACCTGTGCAGAACATGCCACAGCTGAACTCCATCTGATGGCATGTCAATGCATTACCTGTTGTCATTTTTAATGACCGTTTTTTATGTTATGAATGGCAAATAGTCATTTGGGGGGACAAATAGCCTGTCTACTTGTTCCCTGGATGACTAACACTAAACACTTTGTGGGTATTTCTAGCATTGTACTGATTACTATGGGGATCCATTTTTGTCTCAGAATGAGACTGCATGGTGGGACTATAACACAGTCTATGTGATGATAATATCAGGATAATATGTCAGAGCTGATCAGGGACACTTCTAACTGTTCATTTAAGCAACAAAGTCAAAGATACACCCTTAATTCAAGATCATCTTTGTTTCACACTCACTGTCCATTTGTTAAATATCATAAATCTCATTACAACTCCCCAACACACACACATGTAAGAGAGAGAGAGAGAGAGAGAGAGAGAGAGAGAGAGAGAGAGAGAGAGAGTTAGAAAATGAAACTTCAAGAATTGCGTTCTTGCAACCGTTTGTGCATGCAAATATACTGAGCCTCTTATGCCGCTCAGGACAAAGTGGAAAGAAGGTAAAGTTACATTGAGCATCGTGGTACAAGGACACAGTAATTCACTGATCTTTCCAATGTCTAAACATCCATTTCATATTCAATTTAATTCAGTCACTCCAGTCAACAGAACACATGACAAAGACGAAACACATGCAGACCAGAAGAACTACTTAAAACACACTCTCTCTCTCAGACAGACACCAAGTCTCATGCCACAGGACAATATACTAAAAGTTTATCTGCTGCTGATATAAATATCAAGCAGACACTTCACGCTCCACTCACTGCATGACAAACACAACCCCTATCACCCTTCTCACGAAGATAGTACACCCTAAGGAGGCGTACTAGCTTTGTTCTCATCCCATCCTAGTCCCTCAAACTGGCCTCTGATGTGTAGTTAGAATCTGAATGGTGTTGTCTGTTGCTTTAAAAAAAGTTCAAGAATAGCTGTTTTTGACTGCTTCTTAATGTCTGAGCCTTCTTCTGTAGTATTTTGACCTCTTCAACTACAGTTACTTTTTGCAATTGCAGTCCCTTTGCTTCAAAGAGGTGTTCTGAGAAATGTCAAAGCCACTATAGTCACTCAGTAAGGACTGACAGCGTTTCAAGTCTATCTTACTTATTCTTAGATGGGCCAGCCATGCAGTGGTGGCTTTCACAACATACAGTGTTTCTCAGTTATTGCTGGCAGTCTGTCACTGTTGTTAGTGTTAAACTTAAATCATAATTCACATGGTCATGTTCAGCACTTGGCTATGCACCTTCATCTGAGAAAGCCAATCTCACTTGAGAATCGCCACATGATTTTGCAAAGTTGGTTTTGCAAAGTAGGTGACTATTTTCCACACAGCTGAGGCACTAAAGCTGAAGAAGCGGTCATAATATGATCTGAAGTTTTGCCTTAGAATCCTCAGCCAGGAGCTCTGGATGAGAGAAGTGGAGAACGCCATAACTAGTTCACACAGACAGCGGGGAACAGATTTGGTGGTTGACAGCCATCAGAGAAACAGTACAGTACTACAGCTTGTACTGGCAACGGAAACTGATCAGCGTCTAGGTTCAAACTCATGATCTCCAGCCACAGCCCACCGACACTACCACTGTGCCACAGTAGCTGGTGCAACAGTTTTAGCTTTGTGTCAGTTCATCAGTAGGAGCTCTCTGCATGAGTGTGAGAGTGTATGTGTGTGTGTGTGTGTGTGTGTGTGTGTGTGTGTGTGTGTGTGTGTGTGTGTGTGTGTGTGTGTGTGTGTGTGTGTGTGCGCACACATAATTATATGAAACTATGAGCACATATGTGCATTCACATGTATTTTGCAATGCTGTGCGTGCATCCATGTGGCTTTTGTCTTTTTCCATGTATGGTATTAATGCATGTCACCATACATTTCCCCCCTATGCCTCTAGCTCACTATAAAGATCTGAAGATGTGGAAAGCATGACAAGGTTTTAATCTTCCACAGCATTACAGAGACACATCCTCTTCTACTGTCATACACAGCTTGGTTCACTCAGTTTTCCTGACAGTTCTTCAGTCTATCGATAAGAGCAGTTAATTTTATATCATGGCTACAAGTCTAAGGATACTTTTGTGCAATATGTGGGCCAGCAGTAAACTGAAAGCCAATAAAAGTCAGAGCTCACCACTGTATGTAAGCAGATAGTGATACTATGGCCACATTGCCTATAAAGCCAGACAGTGATACTATGGCCACATTGCCTGTAAAGCCAGACAGTGATACTATGGCCACATTGCCTGTAAGCAGACAGTGATACTATGGCCACATTGCCTGTAAAGCAGGACAGTGATACTATGGCCACATTGCCTGTAAAGCACAGTGATACCATGGCCACGTTGCCTGTAAAGCCAGACAGTGATACCATGGCCACGTTGCCTGGACAGTGATACTATGGCCACATTGCCTGTAAAGCCAGGACAGTGATACTATGGCCACATTGCCTGTAAAGCCAGACAGTGATACTATGGCCACATTGCCTGTAAAGCCAGACAGTGATACTATGGCCACATTGCCTGTAAAGCCAGACAGTGACACCATGGCCACATTGCCTGTAAAGCCAGACAGTGATACTATGGCCACATTGCCTGTAAAGCCAGACAGTGATACCATGGCCACATTGCCTGTAAGCCAGACAGTGATACCATGGCCACATTGCCTGTAAAGCCAGACAGTGACACTATGGCCACATTGCCTGTAAAAAGCCAGACAATGATACCATGGCCACATTGCCTGTAAAGCCAGACAGTGATACTATGGCCACATTGCCTGTAAAGCCAGACAGAGATACTATGGCCACATTGCCTGTAAAGCCAGACAGTGACACTATGGACGTTGCCTGTAAAGCCAGACAGTGATACTATGGCCACGTTGCCTGTAAAGCCAGACAGTGATACTATGGACACATTGCCTGTAAAGCCAGACAGTGACACTATGGCCACATTGCCTGTAAAGCCAGACAGTGATACCATGGCCACGTTGCCTGTGTAAAGCAGACAGTGATACCATGGCCACGTTGCCTGTAAAGCCAGACAGTGATACCATGGCCACATTGCCTGTAAAGCCAGACAGTGACACTATGGCCACATTGCCTGTAAAGCCAGACAGTGATACCATGGCCACATTGCCTGTAAAGCCAGACAGTGATACTATGGCCACATTGCCTGTAAAGCCAGACAGAGATACTATGACAGTGACATTGCCTGTAAAGCCAGACAGTGACACTATGGACACGTTGCCTGTAAAGCCAGACAGTGATACTATGGCCACGTTGCCTGTAAAGCCAGACAGTGATACTATGGATTCTGAGTACTCTGTCAGCTCCTGACAACTTATCACATTCTGAGTACTCTATCACATTCTGAGTACTCTGTCAGCTCCAGACAACTTATCACATTCTGAGTACTCTGTCAGCTCCAGACAGTTATCACATTCTGAGTACTCTGGACACTTATCACATTGCCTGTAGCTCCCAGACAGTGAGTACTCTGTCACTATGGCACACTGAGTTGCCTGTCAAAGCCAGACAGTGAACTATCACATTCTGCCTGTAAAGCCTGTCAGCTCCTACTACTTACACATTGCCTGTCAAAGCCACACTTATCACATTCTGAGTACTCTGTCAGCTCCTGTAAAGCCAGACAGTGATACTCCTGGACACATCACATTCTGAGTACTCTGTTGCCTGTACTCTGTCAGCTCAGACAACTTATCACACTATGGAGTATTGCCTGTAAAGCCAGACAGTGATACTATGGCTCCACATTGCCTGTAAAGCCAGACAGTGACACTATTATCACATTCTGCCTCAGCTCCTGACAACTTATCAATTCCACTCTGACAGTGACACTATATCACATGCCTGTAAAGCCTGACAGCTCCTGACACTTATCACATTCTGAGTACTCTGTCACATTCACATTCTGTAAAGCTCCAGATAGTCTGACACTGTCAGCTCCAGACAACTTATCACATTCTGAGTACTCTGTCAGCTCCAGACAACTGACACTCAGCTGGACACATTCTGAGTACTGTAAATATCACACAGTGATACTATCACATTCTGAGTACATTGTCCTGTAAAGCCAGACAGTATCACATTCTGAGTACTCTTGCCTGTCCTGACAACTTATCAGACAGTGACACTCTGAGTACTCTGCCAGTAAAGCCAGACAGTGACACTATGGACACATTCCTGTAAAGCCAGACAACTTATCACATGGCCTGAGTACTCTGTAAAGCCAGACAGTGATACTATGGTACTCTGTCACTCCTGCCTGTAAAGCCAGACAGTGATCACTATGGAGTACTCTGTCAGCTCCTGACAACTTATCACACATACTATGGCCACATTGCTGTCAGCTCCAGACAACTTATCACATTCTGAGTACTCTGTCAGCTCCAGACAACTTATCACATTCTGAGTACTCTGTCAGCTCCTGACAACTTATCACATTCTGAGTACTCTGTACTCTGTCAGCTCCTGACAACTTATCACATTCTGAGTACTCTGTCAGCTCCTGACAACTGACACATTCTGAGTACTCTGTCAGCTCTGACAACTTATCATTCTGAGTACTCTGTCAGCTCCTGACAACTTATCACATTCTGAGTACTCTGTCAGCTCCTGACAACTTATCACATTCTGAGTACTCTGTCAGCTCCTGACAACTTATCACATTCTGAGTACTCTGTCAGCTCTGACAACTTATCACATTCTGAGTAACTTATCACATTCTGAGTACTCTGTCAGCTCCTGACAACTTATCACATTCTGAGTACTCTGTCAGCTCCTGACAACTTATCACATTCTGAGTACTCTGTCAGCTCCTGACAACTTATCACATTCTGAGTACTCTGTCAGCTCCTGACAACTTATCACATTCTGAGTACTCTGTCAGCTCCTGACAACTTATCACATTCTGAGTACTCTGTCAGCTCCTGACAACTTATCACATTCTGAGTACTCTGTCAGCTCCTGACAACTTATCACATTCTGAGTACTCTGTCAGCTCCTGACAACTATCACATTCTGAGTACTCTGTCAGCTCCTGACAACTTATCACATTCTGAGTACTCTGTCAGCTCCTGACAACTTATCACATTCTGAGTACTCTGTCAGCTCCAGACAACTTATCACATTCTGAGTACTCTGTCAGCTCCTGACAACTTATCACATTCTGAGTACTCTGTCAGCTCCAGACAACTTATCACATTCTGAGTACTCTGTCAGCTCCAGACAACTTATCACATTCTGAGTACTCTGTCAGCTCCAGACAACTTATCACATTCTGAGTACTCTGTCAGCTCCAGACAACTTATCACATTCTGAGTACTCTGTCAGCTCCAGACAACTTATCACATTCTGAGTACTCTGTCAGCTCCAGACAACTTATCACATTCTGAGTACTCTGTCAGCTCCTGACAACTTATCACATTCTGAGTACTCTGTCAGCTCCTGACAACTTATCACATTCTGAGTACTCTGTCAGCTCAGACAACTTATCACATTCTGAGTACTCTGTCAGCTCCTGACAACTTATCACATTCTGAGTACTCTGTCAGCTCCAGACAACTTATCACATTCTGAGTACTCTGTCAGCTCCAGACAACTTATCACATTCTCAGTACTCTGTCAGCTCCAGACAACTTATCACATTCTCAGTACTGTGTCAGCTCCTGACAACTTATCACATTCTCAGTACTCTGTCAGCTCCTGACAACTTATCACATTCTCAGTACTCTGTCAGCTCATTATGAATCAAAAAACCAAAGTATGTATGCACCATTACATTTACAAGCAAAAACCAGGTAACTGAGTGCATGAATTTGGGTAAAAGGATTGCATGCATGGTCTCTTTTTTAGTTTGTTTTTTTCCTCCTTAAATCACCCTCCACACACGCAGGCGCTCTACCTTCAGAAGACTGAGCTGCCCTACCAAGAGAAGGAAAACTGCCATGCCACCTGAACTTGACACAGCCACAGGCAATTCCAGTGGAGCACTGCACTGCCAAACGGCGTTTGGCATTCTAATTACTAATACTGGCTCAGCTTCAGGCTAAGACCAATACCTTCGCTATGGTTTACATCCTTCACAAAAGCAGACTGTGGTTTTCCCCCATGGTGCCAGAGACACCGTAACCTAAATGGAACTGACCTGATGAACAGTTATGAGGATAGCAGCGAAGGCAAAGGTGCCAGCGATGCCCTGAGCAGCAGGAGTCTGCAGGAAGATGAGTGGCTGTGCTGAGGTGACATTGGCAAAGGCGGTGGAGTTGGCAGGGAGGGACGGTGCTTGGGAGGTGTTGAAAGATGGAGAGGGGGTGGTAACCATAGCGCTAGTCAACTGGGTAGTGTTCAAAACATCTGGGGACAAGGGATCTGTTGCATTGGCTAACCTCATCTGAAACACACAATGCACTTACAATACAATCAAACAATTTGGGACTGGTTTCTGTTGTCATCATAAAGTCTTTTTTTTTTTCTTTTTATCTTAAATATCAAACAAATCACAGACAAAAAAGTGACCATCTCCAAGAACATCCATACTGTAAAATAACATGATATAATAAGTAAACCTCAATCATATAAAACTTGTGCTGTAACATGCAAGTAAACCTCAATCATATAAATCATGAGCTGTAACATGACGTAACAAGTAAACCTCAATCATATAAATCATGTGCTGTAAGTGTAACATGATATAGTAGGTAAACCTCAATCATATAAATCATGAGCTGTAACATGACATCACAAGTAAACCTCACTCACATAAATCATGAGCTGAAGTCCATTTTAGGGCTGCACCAACCAAAGACTGACCTATAGTGCAGTCTTTCAAAATGACAACCAAAAAGTTGTAAGAGCAGTTCCTGGGTGCACCAGTAACAAAAAGTTAATCACATTCTGTATCTTCATAGCACTTAAAAAAAAAAAAGAAAAATTCTTTATTTCCAACAACTTACAAAACATTTAACTACCAAACACAGCAAAACAACATACTTTCTTTTAAAAGGTGAATAACTAGTCTCACAATTCCAATGATTTAAACCAAACAAATAAGCAAAACACCTCTGGGTTAATCAGTTTGCACATCATACTTGGCCAGCTGGTTCTGCCCATGAGTATCACAGTGTGTTGAAACAGACAACTGACATTACCAACTTCCTTTCTTTTTTTTTTTTCCTGAAAAAGCAAGCAAACTTCTCTGTCAAAAGACAAAGAAATAAAAATAATCCACAGTGCGAGATAACCCTGGCAAACAATGACCTGAAAATTTACTCAGAATAAGAGACAGACTTAATAATCAGTAATCAAATGCACATAACACATGTTTTTCATCCTAATGAAAAATATTGACACCGAACATAATGCTGTACTTTTCTTCACATCATGTAAAAACTAGATATCATACTCAGAGAGAACCAATAATGTTCTAATTTTCAATGAAAATGAACCATCTTTATATTATATCATAATCCATTTCATGTTCCTCATCAGTAATATGACACTAAATCACACAATAAACCCAATTAGAAAAACTGAGTTTCCCATATCAACAGAGACATAACAATTCAAATTCAGGCAACTGGCTGAGCAGTTGATTTTATGAGGGCTCATTCCATGATGCACAAAATATTGTTCAGCTACCACTCAACCCTTTAAAATTGAAAATCAGCTTCCACTTGAGTTTACCATACATTCTGCATGTATAAGAGATATAAATGTATATGTATGTATGTGTGTGTGTGTGTGTGTGTGTGTGTGTGTGTGTGTGTGTGTGTGTGTGTGCATGCATGCGTGCGTGTGTGCACGCGCCATGTGTGTGTCTGTGTGTGTCTGTGAGTATCTTATTCTTAGTCTGTGTGTGTTTGTGTCTGTATGAACGTGTGTAGGGTATAGCAACATCATAAAAAT
>JADBJO010000197.1:759966-764966 GCA_016801955.1 Conus betulinus
AGAGAGAGAGAGAGAGAGAGAGAGTGAGTGAGAGAGTGACAGGAAGACAGAGAGAGACAGAGAGAGTACATCTACGCTAATTTATTGCAGTGTGTGTGTGTGTGCGTGTGTGTGTGTGTGTGTGTGTGTGTGTGTGTGTGTGTGTGTGTGTGTGTGTGTGTGTGTGTGTGTGTGAGAGAGAGAGAGAGAGAGAGAGAGAGAGAGAGAGAGAGAGAGAGCATCGGCCGTAATTTATATATACATATATTGTGTGTGTGTGTGTGTGTGTGTGTGTGTGTGTGTGTGTGTGTGTGTGTGTGTGTGTGTGTGCGCGTGTGTGCGTGCGTGTGCATGTGCGTGCGTGTGTGCATGTGCGTGCGTGCGCGCGCGCGCGCGCGCGCGCGCGCGCGCGCGTGTGTGTGTGTGTGTGGAGGGGGGAAGGGGGTATCTTTATGTTTGAAGGCTTGGTTCCATAGAGAGGAATATTCACTTAAGTACCCTACGTGGAAGAGCAGAAATCGTGTCTCTGCTAATGAATATAAAATCTGTAAAATGCAGTAAGGAACATCTGGCCGTTTCTTAATTAGTACCACAGGAACAAGTTGAATCTGCTCTTAAATGACGGTTAGAGAAGATTTTGATTCGAGTTTAAGCCACTTAGATGAATGCTTGAAGGTTTTAAAAGCAAATTTTAGTTATTTTTGCTTTTTAAACGAAAAGCAAATAGTTGGCCTGGTGGTAGAGCTTTGGGATCAACATGACTGACGAAGATGAGATATTCCCTCACCAAACTGTTGTCTTGCAGTTCCACATAAGTTCTGGACCCATTAAAGGATTATATATTCAAAGTAAAGTTTTGTACCCTTTTCCTTTGTTCTGTTTCGCCAGAAGACGTACTAGAGTAGCTATAAAACCGTGACACGTCATGGAAATAGTCTTATGAAACCTTGACTAGTTATAAAATCGTATCTGGTAGACTGATAATAAAACCTCTGCAGTGTTATGCAAGAATGAGGACAGAGCTGCAGACATTTTTTGAGTGCTGGAAGTTTCTTTCATGGCACCCCAACTTCCTGTTGACAGGATTTATGTAATAACAATGTTTTGTTTTCATGTGGGTTGTTACCATGGTAACAAGAGCTTTATAATGCGGGCTAAAATCACCTTCGAGTTGGCCGTGAAGTTGCTAACGTTCGCCGGACACGAACACAATCAATCACACTCGAAAACAACCAGCATGACGTGTACAGGGAGTTGCCTTTTCGAAAAGGTACGAACGATCTTCATCTTCATCCATTGAACGTCCTCAGTCATCATGTTGACTATTCTGACGTTTTGAACGTGGGCTGGCGCAGCATGAAAAAAAGAACACACACACACACACACACACACACACACACACACACACACACACACACACACCAGAGGTTTAATGTAGTTTTCTTGCTCTTGACACAAACATGTCAAGAGTCTTTGCCTCGACAACTGTGTCGGGCAGCGAGTTCCAGTCCTTTATAGTACGTGGATAAAAGGACCTCTGTCGATACAGAGTTCGGCACTGTGGTCGTATAAATTGCTGTTCATGTCCTCTACGCTGACGGGCTGGAACAGGAATCAGCTGGGATCTGTCCATGCAGACCAAGCCATGTATGATGTTAAACAGCATGGCCAATCTGGTGATCTTCTTCGCTGCCTAGGGGGTGTGCAGTCCAGTTGCTTGATGAGGCTGCTAACGTTGGAGGAGTTGTGATAACGTCCTGTGACAAAACGTGCCGCCCTCCTTTGGACAGATTCCAGCTTGTCCTCGTTTGTCGTCGTGTAGGGGTCCCACACGGTGCAGGCATATTCCAGCGTGGGTCGTACCATGGCTTTGTTGACTGTGGCCTTTAGTTGGGTGGCGCTGATCTTGAGGTTACGCCTGAGGAAGCCAAGGGTCTTGCTGGCCTTTATGCAGATACTGTTTTATGTTTGTCCCAGCTAAGGTCGTCTGTGATGGTGACTCCCAAGGCACTTTGCAGAAGTAACCATATCGAGAGTATGTCCATGTAGATGGTATTCGCTGGACTGTGGTCGTCTCTTTCTTGTCACCAGCAGAGTTGTACACTTCCCAGGATGGAACTCCATATCCCAACTCTTCTCCCACTGTTGAAGTGTCTGGAGGTCTTGTAGCTGGTACTGGTCCTGGTTTGACGTGACGAGTCTATAGACTGCAGCGTCGTCTGCAAAGAGGCGAGTCTGTGAGATGAGCTGATCTGGCAAGTCATTAATATAAGCCAGAAAAAGGTACGGTCCAAGTACCGATCCTTGTGACACCCCGGATATGACGACTACAGCTTGTCTCCTATCGCTGTGGAAGCTCTCAATCCATCGATTGATGTTGCCACGGACTCCAGAATGGTGTAGTTTGTGGAGCAGGAGACTATGGTTAACTTTATTGAACGCCTTTGCAAAATCCATTATGACAATGTCGGTCGGCGGCGCTCCGCCTTCCATATTCCGAGACAGTTTTTCTGCAAACTCAATGAGCTGCGTCTCGCAAGACCTCTGCCTCCGAAAGCCGTGTTGTTGTGGGCAAAGGATGGCGTTCTGTTCTAGATGGTTCATAACTGCATTGACGATAACATGTTCAAAGATCTTGCACGGTATACTCGTCAGTGAGACTGGGCGATAGTTTGATGGATTATAGTGTTCGCCTTTCTTAAAGACTGGAGTGACGTTGGCTTTCCTCCAGTCTGCTGGCACAACGACTGACGTGAGAGATGACTGGTAGATTATGGTCAAAACTGGAGCGACTTCTATGGCAATTTCTTTCAGCACTCGAAGTGATATCTGGTCAGGATCACAGGCTTTGTATGTATTAAGCTTCAGTAGTAACTTCTTTCTTTATTCCTTCCTCAGAGATGCTGATGTTGGTAAGCAGTTCACATTCTACCTCCTTCATGGCATAGAACGATTATTCAGAATCTCAAACTTACAGTTATTCTACATTGATGTTTACTGACTCATATCTCCGTTTTCTCTGAAGAAATCTCCAAAATCAGTATTTACCATCAATTGAAGAATTCCAGAGACAGTCTGCAAGATTCTGGCTATGAAATGTATGAGAGATTCTCCCGTCGTGTCCGACGAATGACTAGGCAGGCAGGTGATCTGTTAATGTGAATCCTCTTGCAGAAATGAAGACTGATTCCTGAGGCACAAAGACGTTCACAGACGCTGCACGGAATGGAGTCCTGCCCCGTTGTCTCCGACTCCTCCTTTCCTGGATGGCGGCTGCTCTGTTGCGCTCGAATGTCTTTGTGCCCTGGGTACACCATTGCTTCCACTGTGTTCTGTCAAGGGCGACATCTTCCCAGGAAGCAGTGTTGTAGCTCCTGAAGTTGGCCTTCAAGGTGTCTCTCTGTATCCCTTGAGAGGCCTTCCTTGGTCACGTCCTTCCTTCAGTTGTCCATGGGAGCAGCATCTTTGGAATCATGCTGTCCTCCATACGGACAACGTGTCCTGTCCATCGGAGCTGGCTTTTGATGAGTGTACACTCAATGCTGGGTAAGCCACACTTCTGCTGAACCTGTATGTTGGACACGCCGTCTTGCCACTTGGTGCTGCAGATCTTGCGCAAGCATTGTTTACGGAACTGTTCGAGTTGTTGGATGTTCGGTGATACGTGGTCCACGTCTCACAACAGTACAGGAGAGCACTCAGAACCACAGCAACCTTTGTGCGCAGTTTGATGCCATGGTCTTGCCACAGACTTTCTGAGAGTCTGCCGAAGGCAGAGCTGGCCTTTGAGATAGCGCAACATTACTTCTGCATCCTTACGCTGAAAACTGACACTATGCCTGAAGCTGCCCAATTTTGCAGTCGTTGAATGCCGGCGACGATTACAACTACAGGTAATGTTTGATTTGCTGTATCCGTATTCATTAGTTTTGTGTTTAGCAAGCCTACTGGGCCTCTTTTGGCTTATTGTGTGTCTTTCATTATTTTACAGATATTTGTTTGAGGAGACACAAGTCGTCAGGTAAATGACTACCTTTCTCTTTATGTGTAGGGCTATCTGGATAGCATTGTTTTACTTCAGCTGTTCTCTGAGTGAGTCCCTTGTGCGACATTGAATCCATGACAGTGGTGACCCCTAGTTCTTATGCGTGAGAATGGGTCAGAACACACACCCATATCCTTCCTTGAAATCCAGTTAAATTTAGTGAACCTACTCCATGACATCTGGTATGTATACATACTGAGTAATCCATTGCGTTTTCGACCCCTAAAGAACCATTTGTGACACACTTTAAGTCGTACTTGTTTAAAATGTTGCCTTTCTCCCCCAAGAGATAGTTTCAGGAAAACTTCTGGAACAATTCAGTTTCTGGATACGTATTTTTTTATTTGATTGGTAAAACATGCTCAAAGATGAGCCGCTTACAGTACAGCGATATGTGGGCGCCGTTTGGGGGCTGATTTCTTCGTTGTTGCAGGCCTACATCCTTTCAATGGTTCACACTTTGAAAGATCTCCTCCATCACCCAGCTGATTCAGAGAGAGAGAGAGAGAGAGAGAGAGAGAGAGATGGGCGGGGGCAGAGATGGGGATAGGCGTGGGTTGAGCGGAAAGTGGGGTTCGGAGAGAGCGGCCACGCTATAGAAAATAAGGTGTTGCCAGCCATCATGGAAAGTAAGGTGTTACCATCCGCTATGGAAAGTAAGCTGTTACCAGCCATCATGGAGCTATAGAGGCCACGCTATGGAAAGTAGGTGCTACCATCCGCTATGGAAAGTAAGGTGTTACCAGCCTTCATGGAGCTGTAGAGGCCACGTTATGGAAAGTAAGGTGTTACCAGCCATCATAGAGCGGTAGAGGCCACGCTATGGAAAGTAAGGTGTTACCAGCCGCCATGGAGCGGTAGAGGCCACGCTATGGAAAGTAAGGGTTACCATCCGCTATGGAAAGTAAGGTGTTACCATCCGCCATGGAAAGTAAGGTGTTACCAGCCATCATGGAGCGTAGAGGCCACGCTATGG
>JADBJO010000197.1:774966-782466 GCA_016801955.1 Conus betulinus
TTCATCAGTGTTTGAAACATTCATATTAAAAAATCAAAATTTCTAAAAGAATGGTCGATTCGGCATTGTTGAAAGTACAGCTAAGAATGTTAACAGCGGCTTCACAGTCATTGTCAGAGACGTCTTCACGCTAGAAAGGGTTTAACAATGTTACTTGTATTTCTACAATGTGAACATGTTTAGGATTTATAGTTATGAACAAGTTTGGTTATGCTACACTAAAAGGTCTGTTTGCAGAGAAACTGAAAGGTCAATGTTAAAGTTTCACACACACACACACACACACACACACACACACACACACACACACACACACACACACACACACACACACACACACACACACACGCACACACACACACACACAGGCATACACATGCATCTGGAGACAATCAAAGCTGCGTGATCGCATAGAGACTCATTTTCCATGTAAGTAAAAAGAAATCATGTTTAATAATGTTACCAGTTTACACCGGGATTTCAAGCTGCAGATGGAGGTGTGCGGAGGGGGAAACACTTGGAAGTTTCACAGGAAGCCACATGAACCAACCATTCCTGATTAAAAACAGATTGAAACAGCCTCTTAACAAGTAAATAAGAATAGTCACCAGGATTAAGTTAACTGAGACCACGAATAAGATGCAAGCGATGCTCTGCTTTGTCTATAACACTTCTTTGCCGTCGTAAGTAACGCCTCTTCCCCTTTTACCCACCTACACCCACGACACACTGGATTAAAGGTGAAAGTCTTATAGTCTTATTGCCGGAGAGGCACCCACCTACACCCAAGACACACTGGATTAAGGGTTAAAGTCCTATAGCCCAATTGCCGGAGGGGCAGTGACCTACCCATGACACACTGGATTAAGGGTTAAAGTCCTATCGCCCAATTGCCGGAGAGGCAGTGACTACCCAAGACACACTGGATTAAGGGTTAAAGTCCTATAGCCCAATTGCCGGAGGGGCAGTGACCGACCCATGACACACTGGATTAAGGTTTAAAGTCCTATCGCCCAATTGCCGGAGAGGCAGTGACCGACCCATGACACACTGGATTAAGGGTTAAAGTCCTATAGCCCAATTGCCGGAGGGGCAGTGACCGACCCATGACACACTGGATTAAGGGTTTAAAGTCCTATAGCCCAATAGCCGGAGAGGCAGTGACTAAGTGACCTACCCATGACACACTGGATTAAGGGTTAAAGTCCTATAGCCCAATTGCCGGAGAGGCAGTGACCTACCCATGACACACTGGATTAAGGGTTAAAGTCCTATAGCCCAATTGCCGGAGAGGCAGTGACCTACCCAGAGACACACTGGATTAAGGGTTAAAGTCCTATAGCCCAATTGCCGGAGAGGCAGCGACCTTTCAGATCGTCCATGACTCAAGGGCACAGCTTTATTGAAGGCAGAGCCCACCTCCATCTTTTCGCCGCCTTAACGTTTCCTGGAATAGATCATATCCAGGTGCATGGACAAGGGGGTTTTCAAACCTGAAAATCCTTGATGGTTCAGATACACGACCGTCAGCACCACAGCTGAACTCTCTCAACAACTGAATGTAAGCCCCTAAAATCTTGTAGGCATACCTGCTGTGATCCTAACAACTGAGTGTAAGCCTCTAAACTCTTATAGGCCTACCTGCTGTGATCCCTAACAACTGAGTGTAAGCCCCTAAACTCTTATAGGCCTACCTGCTGTGATCCCTAACAACTGAGTGTAAGCCCCTAAACTCTTATAGGCCTACCTGCTGTGATCCCTAACAACTGCTGTAAGCCCCTTAACTCTTGTAGTAGGCCTACCTGCTGTGATCCCTAACGGACACCCCTTTCAGATCCCGAAGATGCAGTGGCCTGAGAATATCCACACAGAAACTGTAACATTTGTATATGTGTATATATAAACATGTGTATGTACGAATGCCAAGTCAGGGAAATCTAAAGAAACCTCAAACTTACACACTGTCTACGCACATATGAAGACTAAGTGAAAACTATCAACCCCCAAAAAGAAAAAAGTTAAACAATTGATCATTCTGCACACACACACACACACACACACACACACACACACACACACACACACACACACACACACACACACACACACACACACACACACACACACACACACACACACACACACACACACACACTCACTCGCCATCCCCTCGTTCTCTTGGTCACATACTATGATGCTGGGTCATAGCACATATATGATCCCTGGGCATAAAAATGCGACAAGACACTGCCGTGAATAACGCGTGAATTAGACAAAACAAGGTTAATCAATAAAAATCCAACTTTTAAATAGATGCATGCGTGAACCGACACGGTGTGTGTGTGTGTGTGTGTGTGTGTGTGTGTGTGTGTGTGTGTGTGTGTGTGTGTGTGTGTGTGTGTGTGTGTGCGTGCGTGCGTGCGTGCGTGCGTGCGTGCGTGCGTGCGTGCGTGCGTGCGTGCGTGCGTGCGTGCGTGTGTGTGTGTGTGTGTGTGTGTGTGTGTGTGTGTGTGTGTGTGTGTGTGTGTGTGTGTGTGTGTGTGTGTGTGTGTGTGTGTGTGTGTGTGTGTGTGTGTGTGTGTGTGTGTGTGTGTGTGTGTGTGTGTGTTGTTGTTGTTGTTGTTGTGTTGTTGTTGTGTTGTGTGTATTCCAACTGTAAAGAAAAACACAGCCTGCAATTCATCTGTTCACTATCAAGTCTTCTCTGACAATCTATACAATAATGTAGCGTACATATGAAGGTTTTGTTTTAGTTGCAAATACTGACCCAACAAAGCTAACACCGTATCACACTCTCTCAAGAACTCTTGTGCAAATATTGCATTGAAAATGACAGGTATGCTGATCTAATCAAGGGTAAGCCTAAGTCTGCATTTTTGTTGTTTTGTTGGTGTTTATAGTGACCTGCTTTGAACAGTATATAAGTTCTCCCGCAAACAGATCATGGCAATTCACCCTATTCTGACCGTCAGTACAAAATAAACATCTTTCACTCTTTGAAATAAAAACACAAATAAACCACCTGACACAAAGATGCAAACGTTTCCATGTTTTTTCATACTGCTGGTACTCTATCCATAAAAGGCAAATCGAAACAAAATAAAAGAGAGCTAAAGTTCACTGTATTCTTTTGTCAACGATATCATAAACATTATTCAAACGATCATTATACAAATTAAAAACAACATCAATTACAGGTCTCAAAATTACGTGTCTTTTGTGTTTAGAGTGCAATGAAGAATGATACAGCAGTCTTACAAAACAAAGATGTAGCGCGAGAAATGATGAAACTACAACCTGATGGTCTACAACCTGATGGTCCTTTAAAATGTTTCCCCCTTAGTCAATAATGAAACTTCAACCTGATGGTTCTGTCAATGTTTTCTCAGTGATGAAACTACAACCTGATGGTTCTGTCAATGTTTTCTCAGTGATGAAACTACAACCTGATGGTCCTGTCAATGTTTTCTCCATAGATCAATGATGAAACTACAACCTGATGGTCCTGTCAATTTTCAATGATGAAACTACAACCTGATGGCACTTTAAATGTTTTCTCCATAGATCAATGATGAAACTACAACCTGATGGTTCTGTCAATGTTTTCAATGATGAAACTACAACCTGATGGTCCTTTAAATGTTTTCTCCATAGATCAATGATGAAACTACAACCTGATGGTCCTGTCAGTGTTTTCTCAGTGATGAAACTACAACCTGATGGTTCTGTCAATGTTTTCTCAGTGATGAAACTACAACCTGATGGTTCTGTCAATGTTTTCTCAGTGATGAAACTACAACCTGATGGTTCTGTCAATGTTTTCTCAGTGATGAAACTACAACCTGATGGTTCTGTCAGTGTTTTCTCAGTGATGAAACTACAACCTGATGGTCCTGTCAATGTTTTCAATGATGAAACTAAAACCTGATGGTCCTGTCAATGTTTTCAATGATGAAACTACAACTACAACCTGATGGTCCTGTCAATGTTTTCAATGATGAAACTACAACCTGATGGTCCTGTCAATGTTTTCAATAATGAAACTACAACCTGATGGTCCTGTCAATGTTTTCAATGATGAAACTACAACCTGATGGTCCTTTAAATGTTTCCCCCACAGGTCAATGATGAAACTACAACCAGATGGTTTCACATAGGTCAGTGATGAAACTACAACCTGATGGTTCTGTCAATGTTTTCTCAGTGATGAAACTACACCTGATGTTCTGTCAATGTTTTCTCCATAGGTCAATGATGAAACTACAACCTGATGGTCCTGTCAATGCTTTCTCAGTGATGAAACTACAACCTGATGATTCTGTCAATGTTTTCTCCATAGGTCAATGATGAAACTACAATCTGATGGTCCTTTAAATGTTTTCAGTGATGAAACTACAACCTGATGGTCTTGTCAATGTTTTTTCTCCATAGGTCAATGATGAAACTACAACCTGATGGTCCTGTCAATGTTTTCTCAGTGATGAAACTACAACCTGATGGTTCTGTCAATGTTTTTTCCCATAGGTCATTGATGAAACTACAACATGATGGTTCTGTCAATGTTTTTTTTCCCATAGGTCATTGATGAAACTACAACCTGGTGGTCCTTAAATGTTTTCCCCATGGGTCATTTCAACGTTCTGAAAGTCATGTTAATAGAAGTCATTCTGAAAAGGACGTGGGCCCTGGGCATAGCCATCCAACTGTTTACTACGATCTTTACTGGTACCAATCGTAAGGCAGCTTATACCGTTCGGCGTGTCAGGAGTGGCATCCGTACCAATCAGTTTAGACAGGCTAGGGGCTAGAGGTAACAACAAGCTATGTTTAGCCCTTTTTTTCATAGCATAGGTGAATAACATTCATTCTCTGACTGATAGATGAGGTCAGAATTGCCACTCTCGTCTTGTTCACAACACACTGTAGGAATGATTCATACACTGAGGTGACACAGATGGCATAGTAAATGACTTTATATGTTGCGTGTTCTTACAAAAATACACCTGAGCGCCATTTATTAACAGATAGTTCAACATGATCAACGCGTTATCAGAACAGTATGGACCATTGTTTGGTTGCTAAAGATGAGCTCTGCCTCATCATGCGTGTCTTGCACTACTGACACGACTGTCGCTGTTGTTCAGTCACTGGTCACTTGACTGACACATCAGTTATGTGTAATGAGACAGGACACGAGGAAGTATGAGAGAGAGAGAGAGAGAGAGAGAGAGAGAGAGAGAGAGAGAGAGAGAGAGAGCACGTGTGTGTGTGTGTGTGTGTGTGTGTGTGTGTGTGTGTGTGTGTGTGTGAATATGTTTATACTTGTTTACAGTACTCTGTGCCTCGCCTTGAAAAGCCTGTAGGCTAAAGGAAGTAAATGCATTCAGTTAGGCTGTGAACAGGGCTACCCAGCATTTTTACAGCCTACATATTAACAACAACCAAACGCCATCAATGTTTTACATTTCTGTCCAAAAAGACTGTGTGTTTCCCACTCTTGAAGCTGTGTTCTGACTCCACGAGTCTTCTTGCAAGCAAGCAAGCAAGCAAACAAACAAACAAAACAAACGAACTGTTCTGACGTGTCTAAACGTTTCTTTCTGGAATATCCTCGCTTTCTGTGACGAGAGTACTTATTTGAGGCACCAACCCCTCAACAGAGAACCGGTCAAGTCTGATCACTCTTACCATCGTCAACGAAGCAAAGATGCGAACAAAGTCTGCTGGAGTGAGCAGTCGAGTTAGCAGTCAAGTAGGCAGTCAAGTCAGCAGTCACGTCAGCAGTCACGTTAGCAGTCACGTTTGCAGTCAAGTTATCAGTCACGTTAGCAGTCACGTTAGCAGCGAGAAACAGCGCATCTTTGTTCTGTCAGTCCGACGGTCCGCAGATTGAGAACGTCACTTAAAGGCGTGTCCCGCACTGCATAACTGAACAAAGCAAGCAGAATCGACACAACATGAACAAACACTACATCTACGTCATGATCTCAGTCAGTCCTCAAAGAGAATGTGCCCGGAGAAGGAAGAGAAGTGGTTGAGCAGTGAAGACTTCTCGTTCAGCTGGACCCAGACGTGGTCGTCCCGCACCAGGCGCAGGATGAGCGTGTTGCTGCCCGTGCCGTGCCGGGCCCGTGCGTCCCCGTGGAAGGCCAGCTGGTGGTTGTTGTTCAGCATGATCCAGCCGTAGGCTGTCTGGTTCTCCGCGCTCAGCGCGTGCACGGTGAAGATGTAGGTGCCGTTGACCTTGCAGACGAAGTGCGAAGAGTACACGTCGAAGCTGTCTCCCAGTTGGTGTGGATGGTGTCGAAGATGACCGGGGTCTTCTGCACTACGGGGCCTAGCGGCTCGCTGCGGCTGACGGTGAAGGCCACGCGGGCTGGGTGCGAGCCTTTGTCACCTTTCGGGCCTCTGGGGCCTGGCTTGCCCAGCTCACCTGGTGTGCCTTCCTCACCTTTAGGGCCGATGGGTCCCGCAGTTCCGCACTCGCCTTTCGATCCCTTGCGACCTCTACGACCCTTCACGCCCATTTCGCCCGGGACTCCTGCTTCGCCTGCAAGCATCACGTCAAGGGTTGTTTTGACCATAGGTATAGGTTGTTTGACCATAGGTATAAGTTGTTTGACTTTTGACCATAGGCATAGGTTGTTTGACCATAGGTTGTTTGACCATATGTATAGGTTGTTTGACCATAGGTATAAGTTGTTTGACTTTTGACCATAGGCATAGGTTGTTTGACCATAGCTTGTTTGACCATATGTATAGGTTGTTTGACCATAGGTATCAGTTGTTTGACCATAGGCGTAGGTAGTTTCAACATAGGTATAGTTGTTGTTTCACCACTACCTACACAGGTTGCGACAATCTTCACACATATGATGAGACAATCTTCACACATTGATAAGACAATCTTCACACATAGGATAAAAAAATCTTCACACATATGATGAGACAATCTTCACACAGATGATGAGGTAGTCTTCACACATATGACGAGACAATCTTCGCACATATGAGATAATCTTCACACATATGATGAGACAACTTTCACACTTATGATGAGACAATCTTCACACATATGAGATAATCTTCACATATATGATGAGACAATCTTCACACTTATGAGACAGTCTTCACACATATGATGAGACAATCTTCACACATATGATGAAACAATCTTAACACATATAATGAGATGATCTTCACACATATGAGACAATCTTCACACATATGATGAGACAACTTTCACAGTTATGATGAGACAATTTTCACACATACGATGAGACAATCTTCACACATATCAGACAGTCTTCACACATATGATGAGACAATCTTCACACATATGGTGAGACAATCTTCACACATATGATGAGACAATCTTCACATATATGATGAGGCAATCTTCACACATATGAGACAGTCTTCACACATATGATGAGACAATCTTCACACATATGATGAGGTAATCTTCACACATATGATGAGACAATCTTCACACATATG